>CM077653.1:4891183-4983683 GCA_039707465.1 Rhabdophis nuchalis | reverse complement strand
GCTAAACATTTAATTCCCACAGCACTGTCTTATGCCTAAGGATATTTACCCAATGTAATAGGGCTGTATTCTCCTTCTCAACTTTCCTACTACCTTCTCCTATTGATATCTTACGATTTATCACTTTGTTGTTTGTATCTTATGATTTATGATGGTATCTTATGATTTATTACTTCATTGTTTATATGTACACTGAGAATTTATGCACTGGGGACAGATTCCTTGTTTGTCCAATCACACGTGGTCAATAAAGAATATTCTTTTATTGTTCTGTTATCTCTTCTCTTCTCTTCTCTTCTCTTCTCTTCTCTTCTCTTCTCTTCTCTTCTCTTCTCTTCTCTTCTCTTCTCTTCTCTTCTCTTCTCTTCCCTTCAATTCTAATTCTAATTCTAATTCTAATTCTAATTCTAATCTATTCCTATTCCTATTCCTTTCCTATTTCATTCCATATCTCCTCTCCTCTCCTCTCCTCTCCTCTCCTCTCCCCTCCAATTCCAATTCCAATTATCTATTCCTATTCCTATTCCATTCCATTCCATTCCATATTTTCTCTTCTCTTCTCTTCTCTTCTCTTCTCTTCTCTTCTCTTCTCTTCTCTTCTCTTCCCTTCCCTTCCCTTCCCTTCCCATCCCTTCCCTTCCCATCCCATCCCATCCCATCCCATCCCATTCCTGTTTCAACTCACCCCCATGTATCCACTTCCTACAGTACATATAGGACTCCTGAAATAATTCACTTCTAAATGGGAAAATGTCATCCTTGGTTTTTCCTGCTTAGTTTAACTCCTAGCTTAATCTACTTTGCAGGGCTGTTGTGAAAATAAAGGCCACTTCATTCGGAGAGCAGCACCCTTGGATTTAACCCTGTCCCTTGACATTTATTGCCAGCTTACGCGGAAAGCTTTTGTGCGTCTTTTGTTTCCTGAACAGATCAGGATTAGGTAGCCACTTGTCTGAAATAGTCTAAGGTCTCCTGCTTGAGCAGGGGGTTGGACCAGAAGACCTCCAAGGTCCCTCCCAACTGTGTTACACTGGCCTCTTCTGGATTTTTGCTGCTGAATTTGGTTACTCGAAACCAGCATTTCTCAACCTTGGTTGCTGGTTTTTGTTTTTTTTACGGCTGGTGGATTTCAAATCCCAGAATTCCCCAGGCAGCACAGTTGGCGGGGGAATTCTGGGAGTTGAAGTCCACCGCTCTTAAAAGTGGCCCAAGTGGAGAGAGGCTGATCTAAAGGTGTGGCCTAGAGGTGGAGCTCTTGCTTCCCAAAGCAGGAAGTTGTGAGTTCGATCCTAGGTAGAGGCAGATGTAGGGTTTCCTGCTTGGGCAGGGGGTTGGACTAGATGACCTGCGAGGTCCCTTCCAACTCTGTTCATGAGAAATAAAAGTACCCGGCGGAAGCCCTTTGAATCAGTCGCTCTGCGTAAACGAATCATCGGTTCGCACTCTTACCCAATCAGCAATGCTGCCTGTGTGCACACTTTGTCCATTGTGTGTCCTTGTGATTTTAGTATTCCTAAACACCTCCCTTGTTCTCCCTTACACTCAACCAAATAATGCTGCATATATTTTTTTGGCTCCATCAGCATTTTTCCCGGAGAGCCAGCGGGGTGTTTCTGTGTGTGTGTGTGTGTGTGTGTGTGTTGTTCATTATTCTGGCTGCCACCCTTTCTCAGGTTGTTCCCATTGGCGATGGTGGGGGGGAAGAGCTGACCGTGTCTGCTGAAAGCTGATTGGCTCAGAGAAGCCCTGTCTGGAAGATTAAGCTGGGTGGAGATTTGAAAAGCCGAGCGCTTTAAGCCAACCCATCTCCGCGCTCGGCAAAAAACCAATCTGACTTTTGGGCTGCAGCGAACAAAGGAAAGCAAAGTTGCCCACAAAAGATGTCCTGGAGAATCACAGCAGAATCGGAAGGGACCTTGGAGGTCTTCTAGCCCAACCCCCTGCTCAGGCAGGAAACCCTACACCACTTCAGACAAATGCTTATCCAATATCATCTTAAAAAACCTCCCCTGATGAAGCACCTGCAACTACTTCTTCTTCTTCTTGTAAAAAGTTTTGTTTTTATTTTTCCAAATAAATCCTTCCAAAGTTGGTAAAATGAGGATCCAGATATATCTATCCGGGATAGAATCAAGATCACGGGAAGGGTTAATACCACTTTATAAGGCCTTGGGAAGGCCACACTTGGAATACTGCACTCAGGTTTGGCCGCCAAGATGTAGAAAACACGTGGAGACTCTAGAAAGAGTGCAGAGAAGAGCAACACAGGATTAGGGGACTGGAGGCTAAAACATATGAAGAACAGTTGCAGGAACTGGGTATGTCTAGTTTAATGAAAAGAAGAACTAGGGGAGACATGATATGAAGAACAGTTGCAGGAACTGGGTATGTCTAGTTTAATGAAAAGAAGAACTAGGGGAGACATGATAGCAGTCTTCCAATATCTGAGGGGCTGCCACAAAGAAGAGGCAGTGAAGCTATTCTCCAAGGCACCTGAGGTCAGGAGAAGAAGCAATGAGTGGAAGCTAATCAAGGAGAGAAGCAACTTAGAACTGAGGAGAAATTTCCTGACAGTGAGAACAATTAATCAGTGGAACAACTTGCCTCCAGAGGTTGTGAATGCCCCAACACTGCAAGTTTTTAAGAAGATGTTGGATAGCCATTTGTCTGAAATGGCATAGGGCTCCTGCCTAGGCAGGGGGTTGGACTAGAAGATGACCTCCAAGGTCCCTTCCCTTAATTGGGGGTTATAGACTCCTACGGGAAGGTTGAAGGGGGTCCTTCACATTCCTTCCGCCAGCTTCAGCTGCTTTCCCCCTTGTTTGACTTCTATCCTATGGCATTCATACATGATGGATGTTGCTCTCTGAGCTCGGTTGTTTTGTTTCATTACCCAACTAGGTAACATCATCAATGCTAGAAGGGAGGGAGGCAGGCAAAGCGCTGAGGATGTGACCTAATTGGGTAATGAAAAGTTTGTGAGGAAACAGCTGAGCTGAGAGAGCATCAAGGACCTCACAGTTCAAACTTGAGTTACAAGCCGCTTCTACCCAATGATGTTTGTACATATCTTAATGTAGTTTTATGTATGGTTCAGCTCCCTTCTCTACCACCAACCACCCTCTTCTGCATCTGATAAAAAATAAAAAAGGAGGAATGGAGAGGAAGGAAGGAAAGGAAAGGAGGGAGGGAGAAGAGAAAAGGAGAGGAGGAGAAGGAAAGAAGAAAGGAAGGAAAAGGAAAGAAGGAAGGAAAAGAAAGGAAGGGAGGAAGAAAGGTAAAAGCATGGACAAGGAAAGAAGGAAGGAAGGAAGGATAAGGAAAGAAGGAAGGAAAAAAGGAAGGATAAGAAAAGAAGGAAGAAAGGAAAAAGGATGAAAAAGGAAGGAAGGAAGGATAAGGAAAGAAGGAAAGGAAAAAACATGGCAAAGGAAAGAAGGAAGGAAGGAAGGAAAGAAAAGGAAAGAAGGAAGGAAGGAAAAAGCATGGAAAAGGAAAGAAGGAAGGAAGGATAAGGAAAGAAGGAAGGAAGGAAAAAGGATGGAAAAGGAAGGAAGGAAGGAAAAGGAAAGAAGAAAGGAAAAAGGATGGAAAAGGAAAGAAGGAAGGAAGGAAGGATAAGGAAAGAAGGAAGGAAGGAAAAAGGATGGAAAAGGAAAGAAGGAAGGAAGGAAGGATAAGGAAAGAAGAAAGGAAAAAGGATGGAAAAGAAAAGGAGAGGAGAGGAAGGCAACATTAGATGCAGCAATGTCCTTGATGCTTCTCCATTTCCTCTCCTGAAAGCAAAATCAATTTCCAATGGATTGAAGGAATGGAGGAGGGGGCCATTCTTTCTCGGTCTCCCCCCACCCAAAGAAAAGGCAGAGAGATTGATCTAAGGTAGAATGGAGGGGGGGGAGGGGTCTCTGTTATTAGAGGGCTTAAAAAGGGGGGGAGGGAAACCTGAGTGATGGGGAGGCATGGCACCTGTGACCTTGGAGAGCCCGTCTCCCCTGGCACGGAAGCAGGTTCAAGTCAGCCGTTGCTCTGGGCTGATGCTCTGCTTCCTTTTCTTCTTTGGGAATCTTTTCTCTCCTGTTTTTTTTCCTTCCTCCTCCTCCTCCTCCCCTCCTCCCTCCTCTCCTCCTCCTCCTCCTCCCTCCTCCTCTTCTTTTTCTGGTTTTCTTTTCCTTCCTTCCTTTTCTCTTCCCCTTCCTCCTCCTCTTTCCCTCCTCTTCCTTCTGATCTTTCTTATCCTTCTTCTCTTTAATAATCTCCTCCCCTCTTCCTCCTCCTCCTCTTCTTCCTCCTCCTCCTCTTTTTCCTCCTCCTCCTCCCGCCTCTGCCTCCTCTATTTTCCTCTTCTTCTATTTTCTTTTCTTCTATTTTCTTTCATCCTTCTTTAATCTTTTCCTCCTCCCCCTCTTCTTCCTCCTCCCCTCCCCCTTCCTCTCCCTCCTCCTCTATTTTCTTTCTTATCCTTCCTCTCTTTAATCTCTTCCTCCTCCTCCTGTTCCTCTATTTTCCTCTGTTTTCTTTCTTATCCTTCTTCTCTTTAATAATCTCCTCCCTTCTTTTTCCTCCTCCTCCTCCTCCTCCTCCTCTTCTTTTTCCTCCTCCTCCCCTCCTCCTCCTCTTCCTCCTCTATTTTCCTCTTCTTCTATTTTCTTTTCTTCTATTTTCTTTCATCCTTCCTTAATCTCTTCCTCCTCCTCTTCCTCTATTTTCCTTCTCCTCTATTTCCTTTCTTATCCTTCTTCTCTTTAATCTCTTCCTCCTCCCCCTCCTCTTCCTCTATTTTCCTTCTCCTCTATTTTCTTTCTTATCCTTCTTCTCTTTAATAATCTCCTCCTCCTCCTCCTCCTCCTCCTCCTCCTCCTCCTCCTCCTCCTCGTGGCTGTCTCTTTCACATACTTTAGCTCCTTTCTTTCATCTCGGGAATGACCTGAAATGACCTTTTGCTGAGCTTTCAACGTGACTCAACTGATAATAGCGAATACTTTGGGGCCCCCAAAGTGTTGGAAAGTCTGAACACGTAATGGGAGGGGGGAGAAGTGTGCGAGTGAGACAGAGGACAAGAGGTGAAGTCTTTGTGAGCGTGTTTGTAGATATGTCAGCTTTCTAAAGTTGGTAGATATAGAGGGTGAGGCAGAGAGAGGAAGAAAGTGCAACGGATCATAAGAATCAGATTCCCCCCCCCCCCCCCCCCCAAGGAAACACCATGCAATCGTTTATTCTGTTTGTATAAAAGGTTGTTCTTAGAATCCCCACTTTTGGAGAAATAAAAAAAAATATGGCCAATAAAAGAGTGGTGGTGGGGATGGGTGGGAAGACCATAATCTGTTTCTCCTCAATTCAACATTTTTCATGACACAATGAGAGTGAATTTCAAGAAATTTAAGGGGCTCAAGGGCTAAGACGCTGAGCTTGTCAATGAGAAAGGTCAGCAGTTTGGCGGTTTGAATCCCTAGCGCCACATAATGGAGTGAGCTCCCGTGACTTGTCCCAGCTTCTGCCAACCCAGCAGTTCGAAAGCACAAAAATGCAAGTAGAAAAATAGGGACCACCTTTGGTGGGAAGGGAACAGCGTTCCGTGCGCCTTTGGCGTTTAATCATGCTGGCCACATGATCATGGAGACGTCTTCGGACACCTCTTCGGCTTTAAAACAGAGATAAGCACCGCCCCCTAGAGTTGGGAACGACTAGCACATGTGCGAGGGAAACGTTTACCTAAAGAAATTTGCCCATCCTCAAAATCTCAACAGAGATGCCTATTATTCTGTGGTTAATCTTTGGTGAGATTCACAGCCTTTGGGGCTGGTTGGTAGCTCAACAGCTCGAGTCCTAACCAAGGACTTAGGAACTGTCAAGGGAACGTCGGAGGATAGAAGCTGTTCCAAGCAGGGTGGCCCTTTGTAGAGTCAGAATGCTCAAGTCCGGCAAACCTAGAACCTCCACATAGCGAGGCAGCCCCCTAGGTATTGCTCCAAGGGCTCCAATCACAATCGGGACAACACACGACTTTCTCTTCCACAATCGCTCAACTTCAATTAGCAAGTCCCGGTATTTTGTGATTTTTTTCTCGCTGCTTATTTTCAATTCGTGCATCACCAGGTATTGCAATGTCAACCATACTTTTTCTTTTCAACGATTGTAATATCAGGTGTGTTGTAGGACAAATGCCTGTCAGTCTGAATTCTGAAGTCCCACAAGATCTTGACTTTCTCATTCTCTAAAACTATCTCAACCTGATGTTCCCAGTGGTTTTTGCTGTACTCAAATCCAAACTTCTGGCACAATTTCCAGTGAATGATCTTAGCAACACGGTCATGGCGTTGTAGGTAGTCAGTTTGTGAAATTTTGCTGCACCAACTGATCAGGTGGTCGACTGTCTCATCTTTCTCATTACAGAGGCGACATTTGCTGTTGGTGGTAACATGTTGAATTTTTGCCTTCATGCAGTTGGTGGCTAAGGCTTGTTCTTGAGCTGCCAAAATAAAGCCTTCTGTTTCTTTTTTCAGTACTCCCGATCTTAACCAGTTCCAAGTTAGTTTTTGGTCAGCTTTGCCTTCAATACTTTTCAAGTATTGGCTATGCATAGCTTTGCTTTTCCAATTTTCAGCTTGTTTCTCAATTTCTTCTTTCTTATATTCAGCTTTTGACTTAGTTGTCTTTAAAAGGCCTCCTTTATTTACTTCCTTAATCATTGGTTCTTCACTTTTCTGGATGTACTGTAATCATTCATGCTGTGTCTTTCTTCTTCCACAGTCTGCTTTACTTGTAGGAGTCCTCGACCACCTTCTGCTCTTGGTGGATATAATCGGTCAACATCACTTTTAGGGTGCAAAGCAAGATTCATTGTCATAAGCTTCCTCATTTTTCTGTCCAAATTGTCCAACTCCATCTGGGTCCAGTCAATTATTCCTGCAGAGTATCGAATCACAGGTATAGCCCAGGTATTTATGGCTTTTATGATGTTTCCTCTACTCAATTTGGACTTTAATATCTTGTGAATTCGTCAAATGTACTTGGTTGAAGTTAATTCCTTGACTTTTTTATGCATTAAGTCAGAGGACTCTAAAATCCCCAAGTACTTGTAGCCTTCTTCTGATTGTATTTGTTTATTTGTTTATTTGTTTCTTATCTTTGCATCCTGCCTTTTTTGCTTGAGGAGGGCAAAGGGATCTGTGGACAGCTTCCTCGTGTTTATCATTGCAGCAACCTTGGGAGGTTGAGCAGGAAGTGAGGCATGGCTACAGAAAGGAAAAGTTATTCTGCATCTTTCTTTCTGCTTCTTTAATTTCCCGCTCTAGTAATTCCTTTGACCCCAGGGGGGGCTTTTTACTGACAGCTCCAACAATGCAAATTGACCCTATCCTTAAAGAAAAGGCACCAAAAAGGATCCATATGAGACTCAGGTAGGGCGAGATGATAAAATAAATATAAATTAACTATGGTATAGGTTCTCCAGCTTGACCAGGGGGCTGGACTAGAAGGCCTCCAAGGTGCCTTCCAGTTTGTTCCTATTCCTATTCCTTATTCTATTCTATTGTATTCTGTTCTGTTCTATTCTGTTCTATGCTCTTCTATTGTACATTATTCTATTCTACTCCTATTCCTATTCCGTCCCATTCCATTCTACCCTACCCTACCCCTACCCCTACCCCTATTCCTTATTCTATTCTATTCTATTCTATTCTACTCTACTCTACTCTACTCTACTCTACTCTACTCTACTCTACTCTACTCTACTGTAACGAACACAAGATAAACAATCTAGCTTTAAAATGGGATTAAATATGGTGTAATAAATATGGTTTGCCAACATTAAGTGAACTAGTTAGCTTTTGAGATAACTTGTTGAGTCTACTGGTGTCAACTCTAATTCTTCATTCAAACTATCAAGATATTCAAGGTGGTCCTATATTACCAAACATGGACTAAGACACCTTCCATAGTCTCTCTCTCTCTCTCTCTCTCTCTCTCTCTCCCTCCCTCCCTCCCTCCCTCCCTCCCTCCCTCCCTCCCTCCCTCCCTCCCTCCCTCTCTCTCTCTCTCTCTCTCTCTCTCTCTATATATATATATATATATATATATATATATATATATATATATATATATATATATATGTTAGATTTTTAAGGGCTGATATATATATATATATATATATATATATATATATATATATATATATATATATATATATATATATATATATATATAGATGGATAGATAGATAGAGAGAGAGAGAGAGAGAGAGAGAGAGAGAGATTATAGATATAGATAGGTATAGATATAGATGGATGGATGGATGGATAGATAGATAGATAGATATTATAGATAGATAATTATAGATAGATATAGATATCAATATATAGATAGATAGATATTATAGAGATAGATAGATATTATAGAGATAGATAGATAGATAGATAGATAGATAGATAGATAGATAGATAGAGAGAGATAGAGAGATAGATAGATAGATAGAGAGAGAGAGAGAGATAGGTATAGATATAGATATAGATGGATGGATGGATAGATGGATGGATAGATATAGATTATAGATATAGATAGATAGATAAATGGATAGATGAATAGATATAGATTATAGGTATAGATATCGAGATAGATAGATAGATAGATAGATAGAGATAGATAGAATATAGATATAGACAGACAGACTGTGTATTATATATGTGACCAAAAAGCCTTCATATTTTGTCTATTTTCATTAAGACTTATGCAATCCACTCCTTGGGAGCTGAATAACACCTATGTTTATGTGGGAAAACAAGTGTTGCAAATAAGAGCAAACTTGGAGGACGGGTGGGGAGACAAGGGGGAAGAGGTCATAGATTATATTCATACATACATACGGGAGGTATCCCACGCTAACATCCTTTTCCTAATGAACCGATTTGCAGGTTGCAACTGGCCTGCTTCCCTTGACCTATGAGAGCTGGGTTGGTCTTGGCGGTGGAGCCTGTCCCTTGGATCTCAGCTCTCCTCTTGCATTCAGCTCCATTCTCAGCTTTGGAAGGAGCAGGAGGGCGGTAGGTTTCCCTCAGCATGACAACCGAGAAGGGAAACGGCTATTCATGAACGAGGCGGCTCTCGGCATGAGAGTTCAGGTCTGTGCAGGGCCCCAGCGCCAGCCTCCTTCCCGGCTGCCTGTCCAGAGGCGACGTCTGAACTCAACTCCAGGATCCCCGGATTTACTTTGCCAAGTTGGAAGGACGCGTCTGAATCGGCTCTTCTCTGTTCTGCGGGGCAAAGAAACAGGAAGCCCCTCGTCTCACTCTTTGGAGATGCAGATTTTGCGCGGAGGAACGGCCAAAAGGAGAAGGGGAAGGGAATGGAGACTGCCCAGGTCAGTAGAAATAAATGGTCCTTCCATGGAGACCGACGGTTTTGAAATGGGATTGTGGTCAGCATTAGATTTTTAGGAATCGGCTGGAGCTCTTTGCTGCTTTGCTTTTCTGACTGGGTTAGAAAGGGCTTTGTGCTCTGGGCAGTTGATTTGCAATGCAGGTTTCCGTACTGTAAAGCTGGGGAGAGGACACGTGATAGAAAAAATGTTTCACTGACTTTCTTTAAACAACTAGAGATGAGAGAAGGAGAGGGAGGGAGGGAGGGAGGGAGAGAGAAAGAGAGAGAGAGAAGGAGAGAGAGGGGTGGAGAGAGAAAGAGAGAGAAGGAGGGAGAGAGAAGGAGAGAGAGAGAGAGAAGGAGAGGAAGTGGGAAGAGAGAAGGAGAGAGAGAGAAGGAGAGAGAGGTAGAGAGAGAAAGAGAGAGAGAAGGAGGGAGGGAGAGAGAGAAGGAGGGAGGGAGAGAGAGAGAGAGAAGGAGAGAGAGGGGTGGAGAGAAAGAGAGAGAAGGAGGGAAACAGAAGGAGAGAGAGAGAAGGAGGGAAACAGAAGGAGAGAGAGAGAAGGAGAGGGAGTGCGGAGAGAGAAGGAGAGAGAGAGAGAAGGAGAGAGAGAAAAGAAGAGGGGGGAGAGAGAAGGAGAGGGAGTGGGAAGAAAGAAGGAGAGAGAGAGAGAAGTGGAGAGAGAAAGAGAGAGAGAAGGAGGGAGGGAGGGAGAGAGAGAGAGAAAGAGAGGGGTGGAGAGAGAAAGAGAGGGAGAGAAGGAGGGAAACAGAAGGGGAGAGAGAGAAGGAGAGGGAGTGGGGAGAGAGAAGGAGAGAGAGAGAAGGAGAAAGAGAAAAGAAGAGGGGGAGAAAGACAGAAGGAGAGGGAGTGGGAGTGGGAAGAGAGAAGGAGAGGGAGAGGGAGAGAGAGGAGAGAGAGGTGGAGAGAGAAAGAGAGAGAGGGAGGGAGGGAGAAGGAGAGAGAGAGAGAAGGAGGGAGGGAGAGAGAGAGAGAAGGAGAGAGAGGGGTGGAGAGAGAAAGAGAGAGACAGAAGGGTGAAACAGAAGGGGAGAGAGAAGGAGAGAGAGGTGGAGAGAGGAGAGAGAGAGAAGGAGGGAGGGAGAGAGGGAGAGAGAGAAGGAGAAAGAGAAAAGAAGAGGGGGAGAAAGACAGAAGGAGAGGGAGTGGGAGTGGGAAGAGAGAAGGAGAGAGAGATAGAGAGAGGAGAGAGAGAGAAGAAGAGGGAGAGAAAGAGAAGGAGAGGGAGTGGGGAGAGAGAAGGAGAGAGAGGAAGAATGAAGGGAGGGAGGTTGATTTAGATTTATTTCAGTTGACAGAGAAAAATTGTTCAGAAATAGATCCATTGATTCCCTCCTGGCACCCTGCAATTAATGCTCCTTCTTTAACCTTGATTGATCTAGTAAACTTCTGGAAACTTGCTGAGAAACTTAATTTGAGTTGTGCCTGATATGAATGCAGATCTTGCGGGTGGGGGCAGCTTCTATTCCTTTCCCGTGGTATATTGTCTCACTAAGCAGAAAGCCAGCGCCAGTAATTTATTTTTCCCTATTAAAATGTTTGTCGTATCGCGCCAGCCTCGTCGTTTTCCTCTGCCTTCCAAGTCATGCCGTGAATTTCAAAGAGGCTGCAGTCGCTCGGTGAGGGGCGGGTGGGGAAGATTACTTCTGGGGAAATGAAATTGCCGTTTGGAGTAGAAGGATAAACTTGATTTGTGGTCAAAGACCAGCTGGCAGTTACACATTTACACGCAATCAGGCAGACAATCAAAAGGAAGTGAAGAGCGAATAGCGCTCTCAAAGCATTAAACCACACGAAATAATCTTAGGATAACTTCAACATGAGAACGAGAGAGGAGACATAAAAACAACCCTGTTGTAATCTCCAACAGTAAGAGACCTGGCTCTTCTTGAGATTTCTGAAGACCCAGTTTCTAAATGTCTCTGGAGATTCTCTGTCATCCAGGTCATGGTTGTCCCAAAGGGGCTTTTTTAAGAGGCCACTGGGCTTTCTTAGTTTTTTCTTTGAAGACGCTTCGCTCCTCATCCAAGAAGCATCTTCAGCTCTGACAGGATGGTGGGGAAGGAAGGAAGGAAGGAAGGAAGGAAGGAAGGAAGGAAGGAAGGAAGGACCTGAAATCTATCAAGATTCTCCATCCTCCAGGTCATGGTTGTCCCAAAGGTGCTTTTTCAAGAGGCAACTGGGCTTTCTTGGGCTTTCAACACTTCGCTCCTCATCCAAGAAGCTTCTTCAGCTCTGAAGGAAAACTAGAAAGTCCAGTTGCCTCTTGAAAAAGCACCTTGGGGGACCAGTTGGTCACCAGACTTGAGTTCTCCTTGTTTGTCTCCTAGCAAGGGAGTGGGGTGAAACAGGCACTCTTAAAGCTATGCAGAAAATGTAGGCACAGGTGTGTAACCGTCTCAGACTCAAATGAACACAAAGGCTTTTTGCATTGTTGGTTTTGTCCCTCCAGCACAACATCTGCCCTCCTTCCAAAATGGTCTCCAGTGAGACAAGCGCAAGAATTATGGTTTGAATTATGGTTCTTCCAGGGAGGCCACCACCAAAAGAGGTAGAATTTAGATATTTTCATTGACTACCATCATAGGAGTCCCACCTACCCTTCTCTGAGGTTGGGAATGAATCCCAACATTTTTTTGCTCTGTGAAATCCCACCACCGACATCTATCTTTGTATCCCCGTCGAGATTCCTCCTGCTTCAGCTGTCTTTGGGCATTTTCCCATCCATTCTGGTCTAAAGGTTTACTTCCCTCCCCTGGGGTGACCTGAACCTCATGCTAATTTATTTCTGTCATGGTGCTATGGCTTGAAGGCAAGGCTGGCAGTGAAAAAGGAGAGGAGAGTGAATTACTTCAAGATGTGTAGGGGGAAAAACCCCTAGGAAGACCTCCTAAACTCTCTCCTCTCTCCCCTCCTAAGTGTAGGCCTATATTTAGCCAACATTTTACTTTGCAGCTGAAGCTACACAAATGTCAGTCCAAAATGAGCTGGAATTAAAAATGATGTATATATATATATATATATATATGTAGATTTTGGTTTATTCGGGTCTTTTCCCGTGTAAAATTAAAGGTGTTTTTGCAACGTTTCGATGGGATCACCCCCATCATCATCAGGCTTCGGCCTTGGCTTTCTTACAAATGAGCTGTATTTGAAATGGCAGTTTTTCTGTAAGTGGAGGTGGGAGGGGTTGGAATGTTGGCTTTGCTACTTTAAAAGACCTGAATAAACCAAAATCTACATACCTATACCCGTGAAAATCTACGAAAACAAATATATATATATATATATATATATATTTTACAAAAATATAGCACCTGGGCTGCTCCAAAGTTTTCATTCAGGGCAGCTTGAACAAGACCTACAGCTGAAAAAATCTTGTACATAATGGATGGATGATAGAATACAGGTAGTTCTTGATGGTTCAAAGTTACACCCGCACTGAAAAATGTGACTTATGACCCTTTTTTTTTATTCGTAGTTGCGAACCAGATTAGGAGTGAAACTTTCTGATTTATCTAGAAGGCATATCATTTTCCTCCAAAAGTTGTGAATGCTCCAACACTGGAAGTTTTTAAGAAGGGATTGGATAACCATTTTGTCTGGAATGGTGTAGAGTTTCCTGCCAGAGCAGGGGGTTGGACTAGAAGACCTCCAAGGTCCCTTCCAATTCTTTAAAAAAAACTTTTATTATAAATTAAGAACAGAAAAAAAGAAAATGGAAAAAAGGATGTTAACAAGACAAAACTACATAGATACAACTTGGAGTGACTCACCCCCTATATGCATACAGTTACAAAGTAACATCATATATCATCTTACTACATTTCCAGTTATTTCTGTCTATCTATATCTTACATTTATTAATCCTTAGTTCTTTATCATTGTTACTGCTCCATATATTTATTTTATTTACTATTTACATATCTGTAGTGTACATTTTTCCCTATCGCTTATCCCGTAATCTTTTTACCTCTATCCATTCGTACCATTTTTTCCAACTTTGGTAAAATAGTGTTTCTTGTCTATCTTTAAGAATATATGTTAATCTATCACATTCAGCACACCAGAAGATTGTGTTGATAATTCGTTGGTCTGAGGGTAGTTCCTTCCCTTTCCAAAACTGCACATATACTATTCCTTCCAACTCTTGTTATTCTGTTAATTTGTTCACACAAAGTGGCCACATTTACAATGAAGATTTAAAAATGGAATGCTTTATCGGACACAACTTGACTTCAACTCTTAATAGACGTCCATCTACTAATCAAAACCATAATAATATCCGTTGCCTATCCTGGTGTTTTGATGGATAAAATTGGGGAGTTTTTGTTGTTTGTGTTGGTCAAAAATAGCGAAGTGGTTTGCCATGGCTTTATTCTCAATTTTCATGGCAAATGTGATAAAATTCACAATAAATGGCCTATACCAGGGGTCTGCAAAGTTGGCTCTTTTAAGACTGGTGGACTTCAACTCCCAGAATTCCCCAGCCAGCCATGCTGACGGGCGAATTCTGGAAGTTGAACTCCCCCAGTCTTAAAAGAGCCAACTTTGCAGACCCCTGGCCTATACTATCAGCTATATGAGGAGTTGGCAACCTTAAACACTCAAAGAGTCACAAAGGTCCTAACCAGAAGCCCCACGTTCAATACTGAAGCCAACTGGAAGTCGGGTTCCTCCACTATAGAGTCTCCTCCTAGCATGGCATCCTTTTTCCTCTACCTGTCCTAACCAAAAGCTCTGTGAATTGTGGAGCTGACCAGAAAACCCACCCCTTGCCATAGAGTTTCCTCCTAGCGCGCCTTCCTCTCTCCCCTCAACCAGAAACTCTTCTCAAAATTCTGGTGCCGACTGGTGACAGGGAGCCGCAGCAGAGGGAGGAAAGAGCCACATGTGGCTCCAGAGCCATGGGTTGCTGCCCTCTGAGCTATATCAAAAGGGAAAGGCTGGAATGCAGTGAATTCTTGCAATATTTAACTGATCTACCGGCAAAGTTCATACTTGAGGTCTTAGATCTTCCAGGAAGAGAACAGAGCAGTCTCTTTCCACTTCTCCTGCAATTTGAGCCACTTGTAAATTGGACGCAAACATAGTAGACATTTTATAAATATTTTTTTTATTTGCAGGTGAGATTTCAAATATATGCTACTTGCAAGCTGCCATTCTTAAGGCTGGTGTCTCCATAAACGTTCTTCATTGCATTGAATTGTGACTCAGAATTATAAACACAAAAAATATGTTTTCTTGCCATCCCCAAGTCAAAGGATGATTGATTCCAGTGGTGGGGTTCAATTTTTTTAAACTACTGGTTCTGTGGGTGTGGCATGGCTTTCTGGGCGTGGCAGGGAAAGGCTACTAACACCGCTCCTGCGCGAGCTGCACTGGCTACCTGTGGCCTTTCGGGTGCGCTTCAAGGTGTTGATTGCCATCTTTAAAGCGCTCCATGGCACGGGTCCTAGCTATCTGCGTGATTGTATCCTACCCCACACATCCCTTCGACCAATTCGCTCACACAGAGAGCGACTTCTCCAGGTGCCGTCCTCCTGGCAATGCCAACAGGCGGCTCCCAGGGGAAGGTCCTTCTCTGTGGCGGGCCCAACCCTCTGGAATGACCTACCCCCCGAGCTTAGATCTACTACGGACCTCCGCTCCTTCCGTCAACAATTAAAGACCCATCTTTTCCAGCAGGCCGGCCTGGCCTAACCTAATCTACCGTACCAGTCTAGTTGTAGTAAATATTACCTAATCAGGTTTTTACATTATAAATTTAAATGAGATATTTTAACATAGGGTAAAATATTTAATTTAGTTTTATTATTTATAATTGTTATATATATATATGCTCTTATATTCTTGTACACCGCCCCGTCTTCGGAGAGAGGGGGCGGTCAATAAATCCAAATAAATAAATAAATAAATACTACAAAATCTTCATTCCCTCCCCACCCCACTAACCTGCTTCCCAGCTCTGCTCTCCTGTGCAGGGCAACAAAAGAAGATCTAGTCGATCAGCTGGGACTCGGGAGGCAGTGAATAGATTGGGGGCATGGCTAGCCAGAGGTGATATTTGCCGGTTCTCTGAACTACTCAAAATTTCCGCTACTGTTCTCCAGAACCGGTCAGAACACGCTGAATACCACATCTGATTGATTCACAGTTCACTGGAAGGCGTGTCTATTTTATATCCTTTATTTCTTGTGTGTAAATATACTAGTGAAGGAGGCAACTCGGGCCTTCAACTGCAGGTAGTCCTAGATTTATGACCACAGTTGAGCCCAATGTTTCTGTTGCTAAGTGAGACATTGATTGAATTTTGCCCCATTTTACGATCTTTCTTACCACAGTTGTTAAGGGAATCAATCATTCCAGCTTTTTAAGTTAGTAACAAAGTTGTTAAGTGAATCGAGCTTCCTCATTGACTTTGCTGGTGAGAAGGTCGTAAAAGGGGATCACACGACCCCAGGGGGGACGGGGCGGGGCACTGCAGCCATCATACATAGGAGTCAGTTGCCAAGTGTCTGAATTTTGATCATATGTCTACGGGGATGCTGCAACGGTCATAAGTGTGAAACAGGATTCTAAGTTGGTTTTTTCAGTGCTGCCGTAATATTGAATGGTCACTGGCGTAATTTTTTAAATGGTTTTAGTAGGTTTTATTAATGGTTTTAGAACAGGCGTATTATTTAATATATTTTTAAATATATATTTCATGTATTTTTATATTTTATATCACTGATTTTATTGCTGCCTGTACACCGCCCGGAGTCCCGGAAGGGAGAAGGGCGGTATAGAAATTAAATTAAATTAAATTAAATTAAATTAAATTAAATTAAATTAAATTAAATTACATTAAATTACATTACATTACATTACATTACATTACATTACATTACATTACATTACATTACATTAAATTGTTGTAAGCCGAGGACTAGCTGTACATGTTTGGCTCTGCCTGGAATCCTGGAGAGCAGTTCACAGAAGAGTTGTAGAGCTGTAGGGTGTTGATCTTCTTTGATCTTGGAGTGAGTTGGATAAGTTGACTTGGCAGTGTCCATGTGTCCAGGAGAAAAGTTGAACACTTCAATAGTGTAGACCAGAGGTAGTCAACCTTTTTAATACCTACCCCCCATTTTTGTATCTTGGTTAGTAGTAAAATTTTCTAACCGCCCACCGGTTCCACAGTCATGGTGATTGATTAAGTAGGGAGGTCAATTAAATTAAAAAAAGGAAAGTGCTTCAGTATCGGACAAAAAACCCCTCCCGCCCACCATGAAAGCTGGAACGCCCACTAGTGGGCTGTAGGGACCAGGTTGACTACCACAGGTGTAGACAATAACAGTAGCACTTATATACTACTTCACAGTCCTTTACAGCCTTCTCTAAGCAGTTTGCAGAGTCAGCCTCTTGCCTCCAATAATCTGGGTCCTCATTTTACTGACCTTGGAAGGATGGGAGGCTGAGTCAACCTTCAGCTGGTCAGGATTGAACTCCTGGCAATTGGCAGAATTAGCCTGCAATACTGCACTCTAACCACTGGGAAGGAAGGAAGGAAGGAAGGAAGGAAGGAAGAAAGGAAGGAAGGAAGGAAGGAAGGAAGATAGCAATAGCATCCCTCCCTCTGTCGACCTCCCTCTCTCCTTCCTTCCTTCCTTCCTTCCTTCCTTCCTTCCTTCCTTCCTTCCTTCCTTCCTTTCCTTCCTTCCTTCCTCCGTCCCTCTGTCCATCCCTCCCTCTCTCCTTCCTTCCTTCTTTCCCACTCAGCAATAGCACTTAGACTTATATATACTGCTTCAGAGAGCTTTACAAGGGTCAGCATATTTTGCCCCCAACAATCTGGGTCCTCATTTTACCCACCTCAGAAGGATGGAAGGCTGAGTCAACCTTGGGCTGGTCAGGTTCGAACTCCTGACTGTGGGCAGGACATGCGCTTTGCAAGAGAAGACCATTTTGAGAATTGGTTTGCATGACAAGGACAAGGTATCTATCTTCATCTTCGTGGATGGTGTAGCAAACGCTCAAGCATGTTTCTTACAACATACATTTTTTCTGATATATAAAAATAGCATGGCATGAAAACCATTTTAGCTCTTCCTTGAACTGTTATGGAATCTAGAGCTGTGCCGGAGTAATCAATTGCTATTTAGTGATGTTCTATTCCTTTTTTCCCCCCATTCATTTCTCAACAGGAAAACACTCTGTCCCTCTTACGCGCTTCTCCACTTTTTGGTTGTTTTTTAACCTTTGGTTTCCCAGAAGGTTTTTTCTTCTGCTCCTTTTTCAGTTCTGGATGTTATCATCAATTCTTATGCTAAGAAGGGTCAGGGGATGAGAAGGTTCTCACGTTATGCATTTCGTTCCTCATGAATAATGGGCCCATATCACCTCTATTGTCTGCTCCCCAAGCAAGAAGGTCGGAGGAGAAATTTCAAAGCACTAGTAGGAGCAAGAAGGATTTGGGGAAACCTTAGAGCAGGGGTCCCCAAACCTTGCAACTTTAAGTCTGAAGGACTTCAGCTCCAGCTTTGCTGGCTGGAGAAATCTGGGAGCTGAAGTCCTTCAGACTTAAAGTTGCAAAGGTTGGGACCCCTTCCTTAGAGGGTCCAGCCAAGTGAGACAAATACATGTTGCAGTGGATATAATTTCAGAGAAGAAAAGGTTGACATCTTCTTTAGATGAGGCTGTAGAATGCAGCGTAATATTTTCTTTTTAAAGTTTGCTGAAATCTTTGGCAAAGGATTAAAAGGAGAATCTTCGGAGTCAAAAAGGGGCCACAGGTTGTTTACTCCTTTGTCATTTTTGGTGTGTGTGTGTGTGTGTTCCTTTTTGTTTCTTTCAAAGGAAATTCATTGAGTAGATCCCTTTGAGGTTTCCCCCTGGAATTCTGATAACAGCGAGCATCTCTCAAGAGGGACAATGACTTACACTGTCCCCCCCCCCAGCCCCAATACAGAGCCTGTGTACAGCTGTAGTAAATTGAATTGCTAAGTGTTGACTTTATTTTGGGTCAAACCGACCTTTTTCACTCATGTTCTCTCTCTCTCTCTCTCTCTCTCTCTCTCTCTCTCTCTCTCTCTCTCTCTGTGTGTGTGTTAATGAATGCAAAAAACCCCCTTATTGTTTTCTCTTTTATGGCTTTGAGTTGGCTTGCTGATATAAAGTCTTACTGGCAGTGGTGTCATGCGGTCCTTTTAAGCAATTTGCAATTCCTAGTTGGTCAATTTTTCCCATTTCCGAGAAAAAGAGTTCAAATATAGATACTCCAATGCTGATTTCTTTCTTTCTTTCTTTTCTTTCTTTCTTTCTTTCTTTCTTTCTTTCTTTCTTTCTTTCTTTCTTTCTTTCTTTCTTTCTTTCTTCCTTCCTTCCTTCCTTCCTTCCTTCCTTCCTCTCTATTTCTTATCTTCTTTCTTTCTTTCTCTTCCTTCCTTCCTTCCTCTTCTTTCTTCCTTCCTTCCTTCCTCTCTATTTCTTATCTTATTTCTTTCTTTCTCTTCCTTCCTTCCTCCCTCCCTCCCTCCCTCCCTTCCTTCCTTCCTTCCTCTCTATTTCTTATCTTCTTTCTTTCTTTCTTTCTCTTCCTTCATTCCTTCCTCTCTTCCTTCCTTCCTTCCTTCCTTCCTTCCTTCCTTCCTTCCTTCCTTCCTTCCTCTCTATTTCTTATCTTCTTTCTTTCTTTCTCTTCCTTCCTTCCTCTCTTTCTTTCTTTCCTTCCCTCCCTCCCTTTCTTTTTTTCCCTTTCTTTCTTTTTTCTTTCCCTCCCTCTCTCCCTCTCTCTCTTTCTCTCCCTCCCCTTCTTCCCTTCCTTCTGGTAGTTGGGTATCTCATGGGAATTTATACTTCAATAGGTTTCTCCCGGGAGTCATACTCCTTACAGGTAGGAAGTGATCAGCTGCTCAACTTGTGAAATCAGACCTCTTTTGACCTCAAATCTTGCTATATTAAGGATATCATGAGTTTAAGATGCAACCTGTGCAAATGATAGGAGTAAGAAATCAGACAATTCATTGGTTCATTCACTGATAAAAGTTTTGTTTGTCTAGTCTAGGATCCCGAGATTCCACTCCTGAGATTTCAGAGTTAAGTCAGGTGAAATATCTGGGAAACAAAGAGGATGGCTTATTGATGTCCCTGAGCCTGGAGAACCTCAACTCTCCCTCTCTCCCATGACCCCTGCGAAATTGTGGACTAGGACTACTCCAGAGTGAGCCATTTCTTCCTCCCCTCCACCCCCAGTGCCACCAGATTGGAGAAAGAAAATAGATTAGTCCCCCACCAAGAATTTTTGACATTTCTAATGAAAGATCTCAGCTTCTAGAGAGATAGACAACCTTGAAGAAGATCTACAGTGGTAGTCAACCTGGTCCTGACCGCCCCACGGCAGTAGGGTTTTGTCTGATACTGAAGCACTTTCCTTTTTTAAAAAAATGTAATTGACTTCCCTACTTTATAAATCACCATAACTGTAGAACCGTTGGGCGGTTAGAAAATTTTATAATAATTAATAATAATTTAATAATTTATTACATTTATAAACCGCCCCCTCTGCCCGAAGGGACTCGGGGCAGTGTACAGGAAAATTAAAAAACCATATAAAAACATACAATACACACAAAGTTAAAAGCGAATTAAACTACCCTGCACTAAAAATTTAAGAACATTAAAATTACTATCCATTAAAATCCAATAGACAGTTTGAGAAAACAGACTGGGTCGAGAAAGCGTAAATTAGGCCAAGCCGGCCAGATGGAACAAATAGGTTTTTACTTTTTGGCGGAAGGCGCGGAGGTCCGTGGTCGTTCTAATATCCGGGGGTAGGTCGTTCCAGAGGGTCGGGCCCATCACAGAGAAGGCCCTTCCCTGGGCGTCGTCCGCTGGCATTGCCTGGTGGACGGCACCCGGAGAAGTCCCTCTCTGTGTGAGCGAATCGGCCGAAGGGATGTATGGGGCAGGATGCGATCCCGCAAACTAACAGAGATATGACTAACAGAGATACAAAAGTGGGTGGTAGGTATAAAAAGGTTGACTGCCCCTGCTCTACAGGAATGGGAAAATAAGGGAGACTCAGGGATTGAGAAAGGAACTCAAAAGAATCCTGCCTTCCATCAATCCATCAGTCAGTCAATCAGAATTAGAGCTGGAAGGGACCTTGGAGGTCTTCTAGTCCAGCCCCCTGCTCAAGCAGGAGACCCGAGTCCCGTGATGGCAAAACTATGGGACTCATGCCACAGGTGGCATGCAGGACCCATTTCTTAGGGCACTGGCCAGCTGAATTCTCCCTTTATTTTTGGCTGTTTTTATCCTCCTGAAGTCTTCAGAGGGCGAAAAACCAACCAACATGGAAACCGGAAGTCCAGGAACGGATACTTCTCCTGATTGCCAGCAATTTGGCAGTTCAAGTCCCACCAGCTCAAGGTTGACTCAGCCTTCCGTCTTTCCGAGGTGGGGAAAATGAGGACCCAGATTGTTGGGGGCAAATAGGCTGAGTCTGTAAACTGCTTAGAGAGAGCTATAAAAGCACTATGAAGCGGTATATAAGTCTAAGTGCTATTGTTAAGTGCTAAAGAAGGAAGGGAAGGGAGGGATGGAGGAACGGAGGGAGGGACGGAGGGAAGGGAGGGAGGGAGGGACAGAGGAAGGAAGGAAGGAAGGAAGGAAGGAAGGAAGGAAGGAAGGAAGGAAGGAAGGAAGGAAGGGCCGTGGTGATGCCATGGTTAGAATGGAGTATTGCAGGCTAATTCTGTCAACTGCTAGCAGTTCAATCCTGACTTGCTCAAGGTTGGCTCAGCCTTCCGTCCTTCCAAGGTCGTTAAAATGAGGACTCAGATTGTTGGGGGGCAAGAGGCTGACTCTGTAAACTGCTTAGAGAGAGCTGTAAAAAGCCCTGTGAAGCGGTATATAAGTCTAAGTGCTATTGCTAAGTGTTAAAGAAGGAAGGGAGACAAAGGAACAAAGGAGGAAGGGAGGGAGGGAGGAAGGAAGGAAGGAAGGGCCATGGTGATGCCGTGGTTAGAAAGCAGTATTGCATGCTAATTCTGCTGACTGTCAGCAGTTCGATCCTGGTGACAGTTCGATCCTGACCGGCTCAAGGTTGGCTCAGCCTCTCATCCTTCCGAGTTCGGTAAAACGAGGACTCAGATTGTTGTTGAGGGGGAGGGGGCAAGAGGCTGACTCTGTATACCGCTTTGAGAGGGCTGTAAAAAGCGGTATATAAGTCTTAAGTGCTATTGCTATTGTCTGTTTTCTCTTCGAAGCACTCCCTAGTTGTGGGCAGAGATGAGGTTACCCGGGAGGCGGGAGGGGAGGGTGTTGGTGGAGGGAGCCACTCCGACAGCCCCCTCCTGTTTCCCCAAAACGATAGGACTGGTATCTGTGCTTATCTCTTTGCTGCTCCCATTTATCCCCGGCAGGCTCTCGGCAAATGAATAGCTTCAGAACTGCAAAGCTCTCTTCTTATTACCCTCTTATCGATCCAATTGCAGGGCCTTTAATTGAAAGAGACCCGCCAGAGGGGATGGATCGGGCGACGCTCAGCCTTGCCTTTTTGTCCTGGGGGGGGGCTCCTGCGGGAGGAAAGCCGCGGGACCCTGATTGAAATCCCCCTACCTCAGTGTTCTTTTTCCAAGTTGGGGGGGGGAGGGAGGAGGGTTGATAGGAATTAATGGTCCTTTGTCAGATCTTGTAACCGGCCTCCCAACAAATGGGAGGTTTAGAATAGGGAATCTTAGAGGGCAATGCGTTCGAAATGCTCTGTGTGTGTGTGTGTGTGTGTGTGTGTGTGTGTGTGTGTGTGTGTACATGCTTTGGAATCCTGAAAAGAACTTGGATAAATTCTCCTTTTCTAAATTTGTTTCTAAATATTAAAATCGTTCTTGGTTTTAAAATTCTGGGTTTCAAGACCTGTTCTCCTTTCCTTCCTCCCTCCCTCCCCATTGTTCCTTCCTTCCTTCTCCCCTTCCTCTATCCTTCCTCCCTTCTTCCTTCTTCCTTTCCTTCTTTCCTTCTTCCTTCTTCCATTCCTCATCTTCCTTCCTTCCTCCCTCCCTTCCATCATTCCTTCCTTCTTTCCTCCCTTCCTCCCTTCCATCCTTCCTTTTTCTTCCTTCTTCCTTTCCTTCTTTCCTTCCTTCTTCCATTCCTCATACGCTTTCCTTCCTTCCTACCTCCCTCCCATCCTTCCTTCCTCCCTCCCTTCCATCCTTCTTTCCTTCTTCCTTCTTCCTTCCTTCATCCCTTCCTTTCCCTTCCTTTCCTTCCTTCTTCCCTTCCTTCCTTCCTTCCTTCCTTCCTTCCTTCCTTCCTTCCTTCTTTACTTCATCCTCCTTCCCTTCCCTTCCCTTCCCTTCCCTTCCCTTCCTTTCCTTTCCTTTCCTTTCCTTTCCTTTCTTTCCCTTTCCCTCTCTCCCTCTCCTAATCTATTCTTCCTCCCAATCTGTATTTCCCATTCAGATGAGACGTATGACGGGCTTTGGGAAACCAGTGGATTGATGCTTAGTCAAAAACCAGTTTAGTTTTGCATCCCAGCCAACATCATATATTGAGCCTATTTTTTTTTTTTTTAAATAGAAAATATTTGAAGGAATAACTGTTCTTCATTGCATACCTTTCTTGGAAATGGTGCACAAGCAGCCTGACTAATTTGGAAAGGGCGAAGAGCCGAGACTTTTCTTTTATAGCAGAGATTTCTCCGTGGGGGGAGAACAATTGAAGAGCTGTTAATTCGCTTCCCTTCCCTGTTCTTCATCTAGCCAAGCCCTCTGGGCTGCTCCAGGGAGAGAGTTTAATATGTCTTTGTTGGGGAAAATGCTGCATGGATTCGCAGTGTTGTCATTGTGGCTGTTAGTTGACTGGTTTAAAAACAGGATTCAGAATCTGGCATTTCCACCAAGGTGGAAAACTGCAAAATAGAGCATTAGCTCCTTTTCTAATCCTCTTTCACAATCTATTTCCCCCCCTTGGGAAAAATAACCATTTTTTTTTGGTCTGTTTAATGAAACTGATTGTAGAGATCCATGCCATTGTGTCTGAGATTTGGTAGAGATTGTTGTACATTTCCTTGTTCACTGCTGTAGGGTGGTGAGGGTGGATGTATGGCATGCGTGCCAGAAATGGCATGCAGAGTCATCTCCCTTCAGCCGTGCTGGCGAACCGTTTTATTTATTATTTTATTTTATTTTATTTTATTTTATTTTATTTTATTATTTTATTTTATTTTATTTTAATTTTATTTTATTTATTTCAAATTTATACCCCGCCCTTCTCCTTGCAAGGACCCAGGGCGGCGCACAGGCAATATTAAAAAACCATACAAAATTACAAAAATACATTAAAAAACTAATTAAATTATATCCCGTGCTAAAAACCCTTATAAAACCTTAAGAATGTAAAATTTATACAAATAAAAGTCAGAAACGGGGGGTTATGCTAGGCCGGCTTGTTGGAATAAATACGTTTTAAGTCGCTGGCGGAAGAGGTGGAGGTCCGAGGTGGTGCGTAGATCGGGGGGTAGGTCATTCCAGAGGGCTGGGCCCACCACAGAGAAGGCCCTTCCCCTGGGCGTCACCAACCGGCATTGCCTGGCCGACGGTACCTGGAGAAGGCCCTCTCTGTGGGAGCGGATCGGTCAAAGGGAGTGCCAAAATGGGGATGCAAATGTGCGTGCATGCCAGTGGTGGGTTTCAAATTTTTTTAGAACCTCTTCTGTAGGTGTGGCCTGCTTTGTGGGAGTGGCTTGCCGGCCATGTGACCGGTTGGGAGTGGCTTGTCAGTCATGTGACTGGGTGGGATGGCCAACTTGTAAAATGTGGTGAAACTCACTCAACAACGCTCTTGCTTAGCAACCAAAATGTTGGCTCAGAAACTTTGGCATTTGAAGCATGCAAGTCATAAAGCTGTCAAGTTACAAGACCCTTGCGCCCCTAACTCTTTAGAAAACAAAACCCCCCAGGGGTGTTCAAACTTGACAGCTTTAAGACTTGTGGACTCCAACTCCCAGAATTCCTCCTCTCGCTCTTCCTCTGGATGATGGGCGGGCGGACGGGCGGACGGGCGGGGCGGGAGGGAGCTGGAACTGGTTCTAAACGGCCCTGTAGATTTGTGGAACCTCTTCTACAGAAGAGCTTAGAACTGGCAGGAACCCAGCCCTGCTGCGTGCTGAAAACCAGAGACCAACCGCTTGGTGCACATGAGCACATTGGGAAGATGATCTTCCAGTTTCCAAACAGGCGCATGCACACTGGCCAGCTGCTCTTTGTGCACACATACATGCCAGAAACTGGAAGGCCAGGTAGCCGGTGTGCAGGCATGTGCCAGAAACCAGAATATCATCTTCCCAGTGCACGCATGCACACCGGGCAGGTGCTCTTTGGTTTCCGGCACGCATGCATGCACATGTACACCCCCATTTCGGCACTCAGAGCCGAAAAGGTTCGCCAACCCTGCCGTGGGGAGTACACAACTGCCATGGGACAAAGCTCACAGCGTTTTAGGAAATGCCATTAATAGCATTTACCTTTAATAGCTCCATATTTACACACGTCCTTTAAATATCTCATATTGAGGTTGTTGAGGACAAAGGAGGGGAAAGATTCCCTTTGATTTCATTCTTCAGCTTTTTTGGTAGGTTTTCGGTTTGTTCTGGTCAGCCTGTAACGCTCGGTCACTATACGTAGCTCTTTCCTTGTGTTTTCGATCAGCACCAAAGTTGCAATGTGGTAGAAATAAAATGCCTTGCATTTGAGGTCTCCCAAACATCGGCACCAACTCAAAACTCTAATTTCTTTTTATGTATAAAACGTACTTCATTTTTAGTGCTGATTTTTCTCTTTTGGCCACTGGCTGAGACACAAACAGAAATTCGTACTAGAATCTCTTTGTAGGAAGTTTGAAAAACAGGTGTTTTTTTTTTTACGGAAAGCAGGATAATCTTGGACAAATTCTTTATTTTTCACTCTATTCCCCATGGCTGATCCTCGGTTAATTATTTAAGATATATTTAATCTTTTCTCTGCACCTTTAACCCCCAGAAACAGAAAGAACTTAAGGCATAGATTTGAAATAACAAGGACTTGTCTCCATTTTTTTCGGTCCGGTTGACAAATTCGCTCCTAAAACCCCCCTGATTCTTCCCAGCCACCTTTCCATCTGTATCAGATTGAGGTTTAAAATTAAATAATAATAACAATAACAACAACAACAACAACAATAATAATGCTGCCTTGCATCCCAAAGCTGACAGCGAAATTGTCTGATCCCATTATTGCAGAGAACAGATTAGTTTATTACTTTAGTTTATTAAATTGTTAAATTATTAAAGATGAAATAAGAACACAAAGGAAGGATGGCGATCCAACTGAAACAATAGGAAGTCAGAAGCGAAGTTACCGGATGACGTGATCCAGGTGTTAGAGCTTATTTGCATATTTCCCACCTTTTATAACCAACACACACACACCCTTTGGGATCCACCTGCTCCGGCTGACTAATGGATAGTTGTAGCAATTGATACAGGCTATCCTTCCCTTCCCAAGGTGTGCAGAGGTGTTATCTCGAGTCAAACGTTTAAGCAACAACGCTCCCTCCCTTCTTTACATGGTCAGAAAATCTGCCCCCCCCCCCCACCAAGAGGTGCGCGATGTAGATCACGGCACATAAAACAGAAGGCGCAACGTTCTCAAAGGCAAACATGGACATACGGACACAGCCTCACCCAGCATAAACATTTCTAACGCCGCGTTGGTCAAAAGCTAAAATCTTCCGAAATTGTCCCAATAGTTTTCCGGATGATTCTTTCCATCGTTTCCTCCGCGTGGGACGTCTCTATCCAGAATGGCTGTGGGGGAAAACAAAAATAATAATAATAGCAAAGGTGAGCGCTCTGCCCTCTTTGGCTCTGAAGTCATCCATTTCCCAATGTCCATCCTCTCACACACCCCGTCAATCCCTCCATCCCACCCTCCCGGTCATCTTGTCTCCCTCATGTCGTTATCCATTCTTATGACGGTAGCAGCCTCCCTGGCTGTTGAATGAAACTGTCGCAGCGGGAGGGAAGGAAGGGGTTGGAGCATCATTGTCAATGCCATGGCTGTCTATTGTTCCTCCCCCCCCCACTTTTTCACGCTGTCGGTTCCCTGAATCTCATTCTTCACTGGCAACCCCGATCTGGGGGGTAGAGGGGGAAGAAGAAATCAGCAAGAGGGGTCTTCTTCTTCTTCTTCTTCTTCTTCTTCTTCTTCTTCTTCTTCTTCTTCTTCTTCTTCTTCTTCTTCTTCTTCTTCTTCTTCTTCTTCTTCTTCTTCTTCTCCTTCTCCTCCTCCTCTCCCTCCCCCTCCCCCTATCCCTCCTCCTCCCCCTCTTCTTCCTCTTCCTCCTCTTCCTCTTTCTCCCTCTTCCTCCTCCTCCTATTCTTCTTTTTCTGCTTCCTCCTCCTCCTCCTCCTTCTTCCTCCTCCTCTTCCTCCCCCCCCTCTTCTTCCTCCTCTTCCTCTTTCTCCCTCTTCCTCCTCCTCCTATTCTTCTTCTTTTTCTGCTTCTTCCTTCTCTCCTCCTCCTCCTCCTCCTTCCTTCTTTCCTTCCGTCCTTCCTTCGCACCCTTATGATAAGCAGCTCCGTCTTACATCCTACAAAATCCGGAGCTATAATGAGTGGGTGGTGGGGTGGGTTCTTTGTTGCTTCTTGGTGTTTTGTGACTCACCGGCCATATGTCAAAATGCCGGGATTTCTTCCGGAGAATTGTGTGGATGGGGCTGATGGGGAAGGCGAAGTAGATGGTTGGGATTTGCTTTTCCATCAAGCAGTAAGGAATAATTCTCAGTTGCAACCTCCAAAGGCAGCCCAGATGGATCCGGTGCGATGCTTACCCCAAAAAAACAAAAGGATGAATGCATTTGTTTGGAAATTGGTGTGACATTTTGGAGACCTCTATAGCTTGCACAGTTGGGAAGAATCCCTATCGCCCTCTACCTGTCCATTTTCCCCATCTGTCTTTTCTACGACTAGACACCAGTAGTTTATAAAGAGGCTGGAAATGGCGGGCAATTCATGTTTAGCTTGGATAATGGCCAGATAGAAAGCTGAGCTCTGGTATTTTTCAGCATGCGACTTTGCAACTGGCAAACGGTAAGGAATGTGAGTGCATGTCTCTCTTACATAAGATATTTGGATTGTTGGGAGGCCTACAAGTAAAATCCACTTTGTTAGGTTTCCTTTGATGTCCCGAAAACATTGTTAGCTTCTTTGTTGTCTTCTTATTGCCCGAGTTTCAGATTTCCACATCTTATTCAGAAGCAAGGATGTTTAACAGTCTATACGCCCAGCAGTATCCGGATCTGTCATATTTAAACTCCAATTCTTAGAAATCCCTGTGTAACAACCTCTTGGCTCTTTAAAAGACATATTTTTTTTTAAAAAAAAAATCTTCTATATTCTAGGTCTGGTGAGCTTCATTATTCTGATTTTAAAAATCCATATTAGCCTAAGAAATGGAAAGGAAACCATCTCAGTCCTGCTTCCAACAAAGGCATTATTATAGATGCTTCTCACTATAGAAAGAATAGAGAGTTGGAGTCCTGGTGAGCAGCCATTTAAATAGGAGCCAGCTGTGTACAGCAGCTGCCGAAAAAGCTAACACAGTTCTAGGCTGCATAAACAGAGGAAGAGAATCAAGATCATGTAAAGTATTAATACCACTTTATAAGGCCTTGGTAAGGCCACACTTGGAATACGGCATCCAGTTTTGGTCGCCACAATGTAAAAAGGATATTGAGAAAGAGTGCAGAGAAGAGCAACAAAGAGGATTAGGGGACCGGAGGCTGAAACTTATGAAGAGCGGTTGCAGGAACTGGGCATGGCTAGTTTAATAAAAAGAAGGACTAAGGGAGACATGATAACAGAGTTCCAATATCTCAGGGGTTGCCCCAAAGAAGAGGTAGTCAAGCTATTCTCCAAAGCACCAGAGGGTAGAACAAGAAGCAATGGGTGGAAACTAATCAAGGAGAAAGGCAACCTAGAACTATGGAGAAATTGCCTGATGGTGAGAACAATTAACCAGTGGAACAACTTGCCTCCAGAAGTTGTGAATGCTCCAACACTGGAAGTTTTTAAGAAGATGTTGGATAACCATTTGCCTGAAGTGGTGTAGGGTTTCCTGCCTAAGCAGGAGGTTGGACTAGAAGACCTCCAAGGTCCCTTCCAACTCTGTTATTTTATAGATTCTAGAAATATATCTTAGATTCAAAATATAGGTTTTCTCAGTTCCTATTTTTAGCCGTCTTGCTCATTACACTGCCATCAAGGAAAGTACTTTGATCTCAGTAATTATGTGGAGAAACATTTCAAAATCACTTCAACATGTTTACTCCTTACACCTTGAAATGTCTAAGATTCAGGGGTCTGCAAAGTTGGCTCTTTGAAGACTGGTGGACTTCAACTCCCAGAATTCCCCAGCCAGCAAAGATGGCTGGGGAATTCGGGGAGTTGAAGTCCACCAGTCTTCAAAGAGCCAACTTTGCAGACCCCTGGTCTAAGTGATTATGGAGGTCTGCTATCATTTTCAGCTTGTCTAAGTTTAGTCATTTAATGCTCTCCTTGTCTCAAACAGGGCTCAAACTTCCACTGAGTATTTCCGGTCTGTTCCCAGCCGTTTGGAATGGACTCCTTATTTGCCATGGAATGCTGGCATTTTATTTGATTGGAAAGAAAACTGAGAACTTCTAAAGTAATGTATACAGCAATGATGAAATATACCATATTTTTTGGACTATAAGATGCACCGGAGTATAAGATGCACCAAGATTTTGAAGAGGCAAATAAAAAAAAAGTTTTTGCACTCTGCAGACCTCCCCAAAAACGGCCCGTTTTTCACAAAAACAGGACTGTTTTTTGTCAAAAAAGGGGGGGGCATGTATAGCCTTTAGGAGGCTTGTAGGGGCCAACCCCCCCCCAAAACAGCCCATTATTCGCTCATTTCTGCTCTTTCCAGCCCCCAGGAGCACTCTGGAAGCCTCCCAAAT
The DNA here is from genome assembly GCA_039707465.1 of Rhabdophis nuchalis. Lineage (NCBI taxonomy): Eukaryota > Metazoa > Chordata > Lepidosauria > Squamata > Natricidae > Rhabdophis > Rhabdophis nuchalis. The sequence goes on along the minus strand of CM077653.1, from coordinate 4,954,302 downwards.
CCTCTGCATGGCCACTTTGGTGAAGGGGATGGGGTTTCGGGAGGCCAAAAATGTTGTATTCGGTGTATAAGACGCACCCAGATTTTCACCCTTTTTTGAGGGAAAAAGGTGCATCTTATACTCTGAAAAATACGGTGTTCTGCTAAACAACTAATTCTTATAGCACCATCCACTAATAGCACTTATAGCACTAATTCTTATAGCACCATCCAAAAAAGGCAGCATTAACATTATTGTTCTCATCTTCCCTATTAACTATCTCCTTATCTTCTTATGACTATAACTTTGTTGCTTATCGCTATTGTTGTATGTACATTGAGAGGTTATGCACCGGAAACAAATTCCTTGTGTGTCTAATCACACTTGGCCAATAAACTATTCTATTCTATTCTATTCTATTCTATTCTATTCTATTCTATTCTACATTCCTCTACTCTACTCTACTCTACTCTACTCTACTCTACTCTACTCTTCATTCCAATATTCTATTATATTCTGTTCTGTTCTGCTCTGCTCTACTCTGCTCTACTCTACTCTACTTACTCTACGAATGGAAGAACAATGATAGAATAACAGAATTGGAAAGGATCTTGGAAGTCTTCTAATCCAACCCCCTGCTCAAGCAGGAAACCCTACACCACTTCAGACAAATAGTTATCCAGTCTCTTCTTAAAACCCTCCAATATTGGAGCACCCACAACTTCTGGAGACAAGTCCTTGCACTGATTAATTATTCTCACTGTCAGGAAATTCCTCCTCAGTTCTAAGTTGCTTCTCTCCTTGGTTAGTTTCCACCCATTGCTTCTTGTCCTGCCCCCAGGTGCCTTGGAGAATAGCTTGACTCCCTCTTCTTTGTGGCATCCTCTGAGATATCGGAACACTGCTATCATGTCTCCCCTAGTCCTTCTTTTCATTAAAGGATCATTATTGTTATTCTGGAAACACTGGTTGGGTGGTTTAGGGTCACAGGTCACCTGAAATAATTTGGCAGATCTTGAGATTACAAAACTTTGGAAAGGGAGACTGATTTTATAAGGTTTTATTCCCCCACCCACCCACACCCTTCTTTCTAAATCGTGTAGGATCAGATTGTGTTTTGGAATGCAGCTTTTTCTGAAGCAGCCCTGATCCAGTGACCTTTTCTTGAAGCTAATTCTGAATGCGGTCAAAGTCAGCTAATGGGTTCATTGGGCACCCTTCTTCCTCATTTATCTTACATTTATAATTTTAGCTGCCATTTCTGTTGATAAGTGATAAAATGTCCTCCTTTCTTTCTTTCTTTCTTTCTTTCTTTCTTTCTTTCTTCCTTTCCTTCCTTCCTTCCTTACTTCATCTTTCTTTCTTTCTTTCTTTCCTTCCTTCCTTCCTTCCCTTCCTTCCTTCCTTCATCTCTTTCTTTCTTTCTTTCTTTCCTTACTTCCTTCCTTTCCTTCCTTCCTTCCTTCCTTCCTTTCTTTCTTTTTTTCTTTCTTTCTTTCCTTCCTTCCTTCCTTCCTTCATCTCTTCCTTCATCCCTTCCTTCCTTCCTTCCTTCCTTTCATTCTTCCTTTCCTTCCTTTCCTTCCTTCCTTCCTTCCTTCCTTCCTTCCTTCCTTTCTTTCTTTCTTTCCTTCCTTCCTCCCTTTCCTTCCTTCCTTCCTTCATCTCTTCCTTCATCCCTTCCTTTCTTTCTTTCTTTCTTTCTTTCTTTCCTTCCTTCCTCCCTTTCCTTCCTTCCTTCCTTCATCTCTTCCTTCATCCCTTCCTTCCTTCCTTCCTTCCTTCCTTCCTTCCTTCCTTCCTTCCTTCCTTCCTTCCTTCCTTCCTTCCTTCCTTCCTTTCTTTCTTTCTTTCTTTCTTTCTTTCTTTCTTTCTTTCTTTCTTCTTTCTTTCTTTCTTTCTTTCTTTCCTGACCTAGGCTTCCCCCAAAAAGCACAAGGTACAGTCCTGGTTCCAACAAAATCCCTTTTATTCAAATAATGTGAATTCCTCTCCTTCACATTCAGCAAGGCAGTCTTTCAAAAGAATATTTATGACTACAGACCTTATCTGGGCACAGAGTCTCTGAGATTCATGGACAGATCTTCATACTCCTGAAATGAACTAACAAACGTATGAATGCATTGTTTCCTGCAAAAGCTCTCTCCCCTTTGGCTCCTCTTTTATTTCCTATGGGAGGGGCCGTTCACCATCCACCTGTGGCTTTACTCCCAAGTCGACCCTGATTTCTCAGCTGTCCCTCTGCCTCTCTGCTGCCTAGCTCCGAAGGCAGCCAATCACTGCCAGATGGCAGCCGCCCAGTCTCTGCCTCTGATACAGAGCCCTCATCCGAGCCTTCCCCAGACTCCAGGACTGGCCCATGTTTCTCTCCAACCTCCGCACTGTTTGACTCTGCTGCCAGGTCTGCTGGCGAGCCACAACCCTTCCTTCCTTCCTTCCTTCCTTCCTTCCTTCCTTCCTTCCTTCCTTCCTTCCTTCCTTCCTTCCTTCCTTTTCCAGCCCCCTCTGCCTTGGAAGTGAGATAGAGTTATAATCTCTGTTGTAGACGGGATGGATTAGACAGCTCCCTGACAAATGCTTAAACCAGGAATAAAGACTTTCTGAACTAGACATACAGCGGGGGAAAGGTATCCATTCTTACATTTCAGATTCGCTTCTGCTAATCTGTGCCTAAAGAGTGAATTATTGCATAAGCTTCCCGGACATTTGCAGAGGTGAGGTGAGCTTTGAGTTACACATTGGAGTAAAGCACTTCAAAAAACAACAAACCCTGTGTTTCCAAGATTTACTGTGTGTAATTTTTCCCTGCCTGGTTCATTGGTAATGGGACACGATATGCATCCATCTGTTGCACTGAAGTTACAGAAACCACCCTTGCTCTACAGTTGTGCCCCTGGTTTTGGTGTTGTAACGGGGAGAGTCAGCCGACTTCCCTGTTTCCATGGCTAAGCAGTTTGAAAGGATGGGTGTGTTTTGTTTGGTCAGTCATAACTAGGGAACAATTCTTTTGGGATATAAAAACAAGGGTGAGGTTTTTATGGGTTCTTAATCTAGGTCTGATTTTGCTGTTATTAAACCTCTGTGGGACTTTTTCTGCTGACCTGAGATTCGATCAACAACCCGATATGTTTGGTTTCACCCCAAGAGTGTAGATAGCTAGGAACACAGCCAGCGTTTTACCTTGGACCAAATATTTTAAGTATATATCTTTTTTTCTCTTATTTTGGGGAAGAAAAAAGTTGTTGTTAGCTGCTAAGTCATGTCTGACCCATCGTGACCCCATGGACAACATTCCTCCAGGCCTTCCTGTCCTCTACCATCCTCTGGAGTCCATTGAAGCTCACGCCGGCTGCTTCAGTGACTCCATCCAGCTACCTCCTTCTCTGCCGTCCCCTTCTTCTTCTTTTGCCCTCCATCGTTCCCAACATGAGGTTCTTCTCCAGGGAGTCCTTCTTCCTTCTCATTAGGTGGCCAAAGTCTTTGAGTTTGATTTTCAGGACCTGGCCTTCTAAAGAGCAGCCAGGGTTGATCACCTCTAGGACTGCAGTCCAAGGGACTCAGTGCAGGAGTCTTCTTCTCCAGCAACAGAGTTCAAAGGCCTCCATTCTTTGGCGCTCAGCCTTCCTTATGGTCCACCTTCCACAGCCATATATTGCAGTTGAAAATGTAGAAAAAGAAAAATGTAGAGGAACCTGATTAAAAACCACTATAAACTGGCTTCGTAAATGAGACTGCCAATCTGAGCGACTGCAAACAGTCCTTGACTTCATTCGTTTAGTGACCGGCCATTTGAAGTTGCAACGGTGCCGGAAAAAGTGACTTAAGATCTTTTTTCACACTCATCCCCACAATCATATGATTAAAATTCAGTCCCTTGGCAACTGACTCATATTTATGATGGTTACAGTGTCTCAAGGTCATGCACTCACCTTTTGAATTCATTTCACATGTCAGGGTTCCAGGTAAGACACCCCTCCCACCCCAACGAAAGAAGACTCCGAGTATTGAGGTTCCTCAAAGTTCCATTTTATTAGAGATGTCCTATTGGCACATCGGGGAAAACCCGAATCTGAAAGCTTCCAGGTTTCCCCCACCCAAATGAATGTCCAAGTCCCTGCTCAGCACCCACATGTCCATCCCATGGCCTAATCAGGCACCGTCCCAACTGGAGATGCCTCCTAGTCACGTGACTCCAGCTGCAGGGCAAGATGCCCTTGACTGTCTGAGAAAGGAGTGTTATTTTGACTACATGTCTCCAATGCTCCATATAATCCCCCCTCCCGTTTTCCCACAGCAGAAAAATGTGGCAGGCCTGAAGGCCCAAATGCAAAGGGTGGCTTCCAGGCCTGACATCACAACTGTCTGAGCAACAAAACATTGTGCTCAGTTGTGGTTGTAAGTGGAGTCAGGTCTCCCTGTAATAACATCCTATTATTGACATGACTGAAGGGATATTAGAGGTCACGGGGAGAGAGACTTTGCATTAAGTTAGTCTGGGTATATCCTAAAATCAATCTGTTAGTCAGGTCCTCATTAAAGGGCAGCTGATCAGATAATAATTTCATTTCTTTTTGTACTTCTGCCTATAGAAAGGAAGTGGCAATAGGGCGGAGGTGGCAAACTCGGTTTCATTGCGGGCCGCATCAGGGTTGTGTTTGACCTCGTGGGCCTGGGATGGGCATGGCCAAAGGTGGCATTCAGCCAGCTCAGACCAGTTCACCCGAACCAGTCGCGGAAATCGTGGGCGGTTTATGAAAGAGTGAATAAGAGTAGTTGGGTGGATAAAGGCTGGGTCTTGCTCATCCATTCCACTTCATTCTCAACTCAAATCTATTTGCATGGGGGGGAAATAGACAGAAACTGGAGTCCTTGACGCATCAGACAGCAAACGGCCAAGAAAGAGGAGAATGTACCAGGGAAAATGACACCCCCTCTTGGAGACAATTGGGGAGAAAAAATCTTGTGTTTGCCGTAGAATTCTATTTCCAGCTGGGGGGGGGGGGAAAGAGGCAGCAAAATGTTGGTTTCCTTTTCAATAGCTCCATTGTGGTTTTGCAGGAAGAACGAGTGTTGAGTAAAATGAGAAAATTGTGGTTGAAGAAAGTGAGTCATGAATTCTTCGGTGACATTATTTGACCCACTTTCTTTCCCCTAAAGGACTTGAGAAATGATCCGATGAGTCAAACCGGGAAGTGGTTCAGATTGCAACGGTGGAGACATTTAGATATCAATAGGCAACCTGTGGTCCGTTTGGGTCATCATTTCAGAAAAATGCCCTTACTTAAAGCCATAAACAGAATGACCACGGGTGGGCAAAAAAGCAATAAGAACAGGAGTGACTTCTGACTTCCTACAGGCTTCCCCACTGACTTTCCTCAAAACCAGCAGACAGAGAGGCTTGGAATTGACAATCATGTGACTGTGGCTGACCGCAGTAGCGTGGCAGCACAGAAAGGGCCACAACTTTGCCAAATTTCAGGACTCATGGGTCCTGACCCATGTTTCAAGTAGACTGGGCAATTCTGGAAGCCGAAGTCCACAGTTGAAGTTGCCACAATTGAAAAACACTAGGAATGAATATGTCAGGCATAAAAGATGAGGTCCGTATGTGATAGTCCAATGAAACTGATTTATTGCTAATCATGCCTATGAACAGGAGTCTTCTCAACTCATGGTAAGCACCTGCTTGGACTCAGATAATGGTCAATGGAATTGAAGGAGAGTTGGACTTAAGTTCTCTTGTGGCTACATAGGGATTCTAGCAGAGGTGGTATGCTGCCGGTTCGGGCTGGTTCGGGCGAACCAGTAGAAGCAGTGGCACGAGGCTCCACCCACCCACCCTGATGTCACCAAGAACCTTTGCACATGGGGCTCCCGCTACCGAACCAGTAGTGAAGAAAATAGAATACCATCTCTGGATTCTAGGCTGATCTCTCTTTTCACCCCACCTCTGCGTTCTGCCACTGCTCCTCCTACAGGATGCTATCTAAATCATGAAAGCAAATCAGGATTGAAAATTAAACTAGAATTTATATTTATATATATTTTATTTGATTTATAAACCGCCCCCTCTCCCCGAAGGGACTCGGGGCGGTGCACAGGAAATTTAAAAACCATATAAACGTAACAATACAAATGTTTAAAACCAAATTAAATAAATTAACCCTAAAATGCGCTAAAATTTTAAAATCTTAAAAACCTTAAAACTATTCCTTAAAATCCCAATTAACAATTTAAAATTTCCCTACAGTCAGGTTGGATAAAATTAGGCCAGGCTGGCCTGATGGAAGAGGTAAGTCTTTAGCTTTTGAAGGAAGGAGCGGAGGTCTGTAGTTGTTCTAAGTTCGGGGGGTAGGTCGTTCCAGAGGGTTGGGCCCACCACAGAGAAGGCCCTTCCCCTGGGCGTCGCCCGCTGGCATTGCCTGGTGGACGGCACCTGGAGAAGTCCCTCTCTGTGGGAGCTAATCGGCCGCAGGGATGTAGGAATGAGAATACGACTTGATCATCTCTTTGACTCCCACACCCCTCCAAAATAAGTCCAACAAGGTCAACTCCCTGGACATATCTGTGTTCCTGCAATTTAAATGCTTCACATTGGGAAAACCTCCCCAGGCTGAAAGTAAAACACTGCTTTTCTTTGTGCATTTCATAGTTCTGGCCGAGGCTTCCACAGCAGCACGAAGCCGAGTCCTCGTCCCAACAAACCCCTTTTATTTAAGTGACGGTGAATTCCTCTCCAGCCAGGTCTTTCCTCTCCCACAGTCTTTCAAGGGAGTTCCCAATTCCCAATTAGGCTTGGAGAGTGGCCGGGCCGATATCTTTCAGACACCGCAATCCTTGGCAAGAATGCAGGAATGAACTAATTCCCTCCTGCAAACTCCACTCCCCTTTCGCTCCTCTTTTATTCCCTATGGGAGGGGCCATTTACCCACCACCTGTGGCCTTACTCCCAAGTCAACCCTTGTTCCTTAGCTGTTCCCTTCATCTGGCAACTCTGTGCATGCGCAAACTGGGAACGGGCTCCAGCTGTTCTTCTGCCTCACTGATGTCTGACTCCGAAGGCAGCTGATAAGTGTCTCTCTGCCTCCAATGCAGAGCCCTCATCAGAGCCTTCCCCAGATTCCAGGACTGGCCCGTGTTCCTCCCCAACCTCCTCACTGTCCGAATCTGCTGCCAGCTCCATTGGCAGGCCACAACATTTACTTCTGGAAATGATTCCAAATTCTTTCACTAGGCTGTTAAAAGGGGAAGAGGAAAAATGGAGACCGACGGACCCGGATTCCTAATACGGAAGGAAATTGGACTTATTAGAAATCTTATTTGCACGAGAGAGGTGCAGTGGCTCCTTAAATATCTCACGGAGCTCCGTTTTACAGCAACAGAATCCTGGAAAAATGTGGAAACTGCTTGTGGTTTGTTAAGGCCGGGGTAGCTGTCTGCTTGACCTCCTTTGAGATTTATGGTTGCAGATCAAGGGCGAAGGTTTTTAACTTCATTTGCAGCGATCTGCTTCTTGGAGAGACGGGCGATTGTTTAACATTATTGATTCTTCTTGACTTATCTATCTCCGTTGGTGCTGTTGACCCTGGCATGATGCTGGAGCAGCCGTTTCCCCCACAATGCCCTTGCATTAAGCCCCATTTACATTCGCCCCTTTCCTCCAGAGAAATCTTTTGTCCTTCCAGAAATGGCTCGGCCATTGCCTTGGAGAATTGAGTGGCTGCTCCTTCTTGGTCCTGTGGTCTTCGTTATGACCTCATCTTCGGACACTGATTGGCTCCCCATTCCGCACAAGCTTGAAGTTGACATGGGACAGACCTTTGGCCTCTCTCTCTCTCTCTCTCTCTCCCTTTTGTTGTCTTGTGTGGTCAGAAAAAAGGACAGGCTGGGGAACAGTAGACCAGTCCCAGAGGGTGTCGAGCGAAAGCTAGGTTTCTTTTTTCCTGGCTCAAGATGCTCGGGATTGGGTGAGGAATTGCATCCCCGCACAGAAAGAAAAATGGCTTCCCCCACAAGGGCAATAGGCCAAGAGCCATGTTTTCCAAAAGGAACGATTAATCAAGCAAGGCCCTTTTGTCTGTGGCTGGAGAGTGAGGAAAAAGAGGAGAGGCGCAAGAATACGACAACAGGAAGCTTTTGCCTAACTAAGGGCAACGGATTTTGGAAGAAATGCGCCTTCCTCGGCAAAATGGGCCTTTGCAAATCTTTTGAAACAGACTGGATCCCAAACTTGCTCTGCCTTGTGAAAAGGTCGTGTGAAAGTGGGTCCAATAAGAACATCAAGAACTTCTGTCTTCCTTTTGCCTAAGCAGCCTTGCCCTGTGGAACAGTATTGCGCTTAGAGGCTAATTCTGCCAATTGCCAGCAGTTCGATTCTCGCTGGCTCCGGGTTGACTCAGCTTTCCATCCTTCCGAGGTTCGTAAAATGAGGACCCAGATTGTTGGGGGGGCAAAGAGGCTGACTCTGTAAACTGCTTAGAGAGAGCTGTAAAGCACTGTGAAGCGGTATATAAGTCTAAGTGCTATTGCTATCTTCCTTGCAATGTAGTATTGCAAGCTTACTCTGCCAACTGCCAGCAGTTTGATTCTCACTGGCTAACAGTTGACTCAGCCTTCCATCCTTCAGAGGTCGGTAAAATGAGGACCCAGATTGTTGGGGGCCATAAGCTGACTCTATAAACTGCTTAGAGAGGGCTGTAAAGCACTGTGAAGCGGTATATAAGTCTAAGTTCTATACATAGATATAAGTCTAAGTGGGCAAGGAGGGAGGGAGGGAGGGAGGGCTGTGGTGGCATGGTGGTTAGAATGCAATATTGCAGGTTAACACTGCTGACTACCAGCAGTTCGATCCTGACTGACTCAAGGTGGACTCAACCTTCCATCCTTCCAAGGTCAGTAAAATGAGGACCCAGATAGTTGGGGGTCAGAGGATGACTCTGTAAACCGCTTAGAGAGGGCTGTAAAATCACTGTGAAGCAGTGTGTAAATCTAAGTGCTATTGCTATCTTCCTTCCTTCCTTCCCTCCCTCCCTCCCTGTGGTTAGAATGTAGTACTTCTGCCAACTGCCAGCAGTTCGATCCTGACTGGCTCAAGGTTGACTCAGCCTTCCATCCTTCTGAAGTGGCTAAAATGAGGAACCCAGATTGTTGGGGGGCAAGAGGCTGACTCTGCAAACCGCTTAGAGAGGGCTGTGAAGCACTGTGAAGCGGTATACAAGTCTGAGTGACATTGCTATCATGGGTCATTTCTCGCTCTGTCTTGCAGTCCCTGCCGACTGCTCCTTGCTGTAAAAATCAAAAAAAGCTGCTAGCATTTCCTGTTTCATACGATGCAGGTCACTCTTATTGACTTAAACCAGATGAAAAGAAACGGTGTGACGGAACATCGACACCAAGAGGGCAAAGCAAGTAACGAGACGAAAAGTACAATCAGCTTTGTCTCTAGTGGAGTCAGAGGAAACGGAAATTCGCATCTGAGCATAGTCATGTGCCTTCCCAGGGCAGTGCACCAAAACGAGTGAAACATTGGAGTCTAGGTGTGCTGCTGCCCTCTACTGTCCAGAAAGGGTGTCGGGGAATGAAATGAAATTTTCATCGATGAACGAACATGTTTTGGATATCCTTGGAAAAAGAAACACAGAACTTTATTTTATTCAGTTTGGGACCAAAAAAAAATATATATCAGACCAACGTCTCCAAACTTTGTATGTTTTCAGCATTTAAAACATGCTTTTTAAAATCACCACTTGCCATAGAGACACAAAGCGTTGAGTATTTTGCATTGAGAAAGCCGAAGGTGTGTGGATTCGGCAATATTTGGGGGGCTCTGTTGAAGGTACGTGGTGGCTCAGTGGCTGAGACCCTGAGCTTGTCGATCAGAAAGGTCAGCAGTTCAGCAGTTCGACCCCCTAGTGCTGTGTAGTGCAAGGTGACCAGACGTCCTGCTTTTGGCGGGACAGTCCCGATTTTTAACAATTTGTCCCGCGTCCCGCGTCGTTTTTAAAAAGTCCAATTTTTTGAAAGAATGCACAACAACCTGGGGAACGGTGGGAGAATATAGGGTTTTCGGTGGCCATGTGGCTATTTCACCAAGATATGAGTTTTATATTATTTTTGTTAATTTTATACAATACTATTTTTGCGTTCTATGAAAATTTTTGTTGCTCCATATAGACCAAATTTTTAAACAAGAACCACCACCCCGGTCAATGGTGTCCCGCTTTACCAATGTTAAAATCTAGTCACCTTAGCATAATGGATTGAGCTCCGGTTACTTGTCCCAGCTTCTGCCAACTTAGAAGTTCAAACGCACGTAAAAAATGCAAGTAGAAAAATAGGAACCACGTTTGGTGGGAAGGTAACAGCGTTCTGTGCACCTTCAACATTTAGTCATATCAGCCACATTACCATGGAGATGTCTTCAGACTATGCTGGCTCTTCGGCTTTGAAACGGAGATGAGCACCACCCCCTAGAGTCGGGAACAACTAGCACATATGTGCGAGGGGAACCTTTAACTTTACCTTAATGAAGGTGGCTAAGTCTTATTTTGAGAAGTGATGCTCGCAAGTATAGCTGGATCTTTTCCTGGTTTAGAGATAAAAATCCTTGAATTTGACTGCTGAAGCTGCGGGGGACTTCGCTCCAATTTTGAAAAATATGAAAGAAAAGAAAGTTACTCCAATTGGCAAATGACGTTTTGTACTATACCGGGAGTCTCCAAACACAGCAACTGTAAGACTTGTGGACTTCAACTCCCACAATTCCCTGTGCTGGCTGGGGAATTCTGGGGCTTGAAGTCCACAAGCCTTAAAGTTGCCCAGTTTGGGGACCCTTGCACAGTTGATTTAAGTGGGACAACATTTTTAACCCAGGCAAAGTCAAGGGGAGAAATGGAATTCCTGGCAGCCTGGTTTTCCACCGATAAATCAATAAACAGACACATTGACATCAACATAATATACCAACTCCTTAGAATGAAAGAACAATATCAACTACAATACCAAAGGCAGCTGTGAGGGTTCCAAGTAATAGACCCATAGCAAACATAACACTGAGGCCAGTAGATTCCTCAAATAATAGTTTTATTGGATGTATCATATCGGCACAGGCTGGTGAAAACCGACTCTGAATGTTCCTGCGGTTTTCACCTAATTAAAAGTAAAAGTTTTTTCCCTTTCCCCAAACAGTCACATGGTCCGATCAAAGTTCCATCTGGTTGCCTAGTGATATCGCTCCTCCACTCTCCGACCACCTGTGGGAATGACCTTGGTTCCCAGGAGAAAGTATTTTGTTTTGGCTACAAAACCCCAGCTGTTTCTATTCCCCCCTCCCTATTCCTCAATACCGAAGCCTCAAAATGGCTTCGGTCAGGCCAGCTTCAGGGTTGATAACATCACTTAAAAACCAAAGACTCTGCAAACAAAGTTATAACTCAACAGATCACAAGAAATCGGATCCCGTCACACGCAGCAGATCAAATCAACCCAAAACCAGACCATGACATCATTAGAAGACATCTGAACAGCAATATCAGCACTAATTTAGTTTGTTTTTACCATTGTTTTAATAGGGTCTTAAATTATTTTAGCACGGGTTAAACTTATTTAATTTAACCTTAAAATCTATTTAATTGATTGTATTTATATGTATTTTATCTTTTTATTATCCCTGTGCACCGCCCTGAGTCCCAAATCGGGAGAGAGGGCGGTATATAAATTAAATAAAATTAAAAAATAATAAAGAAATAAATTTACATTCACACCGGCAGTACTTAAAACTAAGGATTATGACTCAGCAACTACAGCCAGCCACGCCCACAACCCAAAATCAGACCAGGACTCCGAAAGGTATTTAAAGACCAGACAAGCCCAATGCAAAGCACACGGACAATGTCTCCTCGAATGGTGACAAAACATTTGCAACCAAATCACCAAGCTCGGAGCTCAAACCAACCACATATCCCCTCCCACCAGACCAGTGTTTCTCAACCTGGATAACTTTAAGATGTGTAGACTTCAACCTCCCAGAATTACTGTGCCTGCTTCAGTGTTCTGGCCCATTCAAAGTCCTTCTAAGGAATATGAACTTTATCGTCCAGCATGAGCAGTGTTGTAGTGAATCAACTCAAGGACTTTCCTTGTGCACTGTTCTGAAGTTGTGGCATGGCAGAGAGTATGTTTTGAACACAAGTATGCTCCCCTTATTCCCAATGATTCAGTTATGACTTTTTCCTTCTCTTTCACTCAACGGTTTAATTAGCTCTCGTTTACTAAGCGGTGCATTCAAAAAAAGAAAGAAAGATCGGGAAACAAACACTCCAAGAGATAATGACACCACGCTGTTCTGATGCTGTCTCAACAACTTAACATTGCTGCAACTATGGGGGTGGGGGATCCATTTGCCGTAACTTTAAGTGCCATTGTGTTATCTGTTTTATCCTCTAATCCAGAGGTAGTCAACCTTTTTATACCTACCGCCCACTTTTGTATCTCTGTTAGTAGTAAAATTTTCTAACCGCCCACCGGTTCCACAGTAAGGGTGATTTATAAAGTAGGGAAGTCAATTAAATTAAACAAAGCAAAGTGCTTCAGTATCGGACAAAACCCCTACCGCCCACCATGAAAGCTGGAATGCCCACTAGTGGGCGGTAGGGACCAGGTTGACTACCACCTCTCTAATCTATTCTAACACGGGTAGAATGGGATGGGATGGAATAGAGACAGACAAGCGCTAGGCCAGTGTTTGTCAACTTTGGCAGCTCTAAGATGCCTGGTCTCCAACTCCCAGAATTCCCCAGCCATCATTCATTCATTCATTCATTCATTCATTCATTCATTCATTCATTCATTCATTCATTCTGGGGAATTCTGGGAATTGAAGTCCAGCTCTGTCCGATTCTATAGGCCAGGTCTCTCCACATCTTCTGGTCTTGCACCATCCACTTTTCTGCATTGTTCTACGCTCTGATTGGTGTCTGGAATTTACAGGAGGGGGTATTTGTAGCTCAGGGTGGAATTGTGGAATCCCTGGTGCTTGGTTGTTTTCCTGCAGGCATTTCATGACTCAACTACCCTGAAAATAAGACCTCCCCGGATAATCATTCCAACCGGGTTTTTGAGCGCATGCACTAAAATAAGCCCTCCCTGAAAATATTGCAACATAGCATCAGCCGTGAGGTGACCACACTCGCCGCCTCCTGCACCTCAAATATAATAAGACCTCCCTGAAAATAAGGCCAAGCGCTTATTTCAGGGGTCAAAGAAAATAAGACCCTGTCTTATTTTTGGAGAAACACGGTAGGTAACATCTTCAATGCTAGAAGGGAGAGGTGTTTGCAGAATGGAGGAGGAGGAGGAGGAGGAGGAAAATGAAGAGGAGGAGGAGGAGGTTGAGGATTAGGAGCACAACCATGAGGGTGGACAAGTCAACGATGACTGGGATCCCTGATGATCTCTGTGCTTGATTTGTTTTCTTGCAGACATTTTATTACCCAACAAAGTAACGTCACCAGTGCCAGAATGCTGGGATTTTGTTTGTGGCGTCTGTGCAGGAAGATATTTTACGCACCTTCACTCCAATGTGTGTCCTTTTCAGGCCCAACCTAGGTCTTCAATGTGAGACTTGTCTCCTTCCTCCAAGTTTCCCGAGATTGTTCCTCCCACCCCCATGCTCAAAGCATCACCCCTCCCCCACGGGGGTGAAATCCTCCCAGTTCAGCCCAGTTCGGCTGAACTGGTAGGGAGGATTTGTCGTTGGTTCTGCCGACCAATGGTAAAAAAAAAAGCTTTTGAATTTTTTTTTTTATAGACGTAATTTTTATTAAGCTTTCTACAAAGCAAAACTTCCAAATCAAATTCAACCTCCATTCTTCCCATTCCTAAGACATCGGTATATCCCCTTTCGTTTAGCCTCTTACATACTTTCCACTTGTCTTCCATTTTAAAATTTTAAAATTGGTTTTAGCATAGGACTAGAATAATTTAATATGTTTTTAAATTATGTATTTATTCTTTTGTATGCTTTTAAATTCCTGTGCGCCGCCCTGGGTCCTCTGCGGAGAAGGGCGGGATATAAATATGATTAAAATAAAATAAATAAATAAAATTTGCAATTTCCTCTTTACATTTATAACTCCTATAACCTAATATTTACATACATCAATATTTATCATATATTTGCCCCCGCTCTTTTTTAAAACATTTTTCCCAGGTGAATAGGCTTTAAAAAGTTTTTAAAAGTTGGCCACGCCCACCCAGTCACATGACCCTCCCCAAGCCCCACCCACCGAACCGGTGGCCAAAAAAAAAATAGATTTCACCATTGCTCCCCCACCATCGATTCTCTTCATTTTATCCTCCTGTCTGCCCACAACATTCTGTCTTTCGGATAGATCAGGGGTAGTCAACCTTTTTATACCTACTGCCCACTTTTGTATCTCTGTTAGTAGTAAAATTTTCTAACCGCCCACTTAAAAAAAAAAAATCCATTAAATTAAAAAAATGGGAAAGTGCTTCAGTATCGGACAAAAACCCCTACCGCCCACCAATGAAAGCTGGAACGCCCACTAGTGGGCGGTAGGGACCAGGTTGACTACCATTGGGATAGATAGAGCCATGATTGTTTTAGCATGGCACCGCAGCTGGGTCTATGGCTTATTTTGGTTATAAAAAGCAAATGTTTTGTCAATCTATCATCCTGAAGGAACCCGTCTGGAGACTTGTTAGCACGGCTTATTTTTCTTTGGTTTCGTTTTAAGAGCGCGCATTCATCAAGGCTGAGCCATCTCCGCCAGACTTACAAAGTCATTGTATCTCGGTTTATTTAGATATGTCTGGCCTGTTATTTGGGGAAGAGGGAGAAAAAAAGCTGGCCCGCTTAGGAGAGGATGTTGATCCACAGAACGAGAGATGCAAGTTTGAAAAAAAAAAACTTGGGGAAGCAAATAAGGGAACAGGAAGAAGGGGAAAAAAAAACCCACACAGGGGGCTGAGTAGGTAACCGTTGGCCTGCTCTACGTAGTAGGAGCCGTTTGGTTGAAGTCTGCGAGAAGCCAGAGGCATGCTGAGCTGACCAGATTTAAGATTAGACTCACATTAATCAAATTTGAACGGCAGTCATGTGTTGAATGCATCTGTAGGAAGAACGGAGGAGGAAAAGGAAAATTTATAGAACTGGCTAAAGGCCTATGTATCGTATTTTTTAGAGTATAAGACGCACTGGAGTATAAGGCGCCCCAAGGTTTTGAAGAGGCAAATTTTAAAAAAAAAGGTTTTGCACTCTGCAGACCTCCCAAAAATGGTCAATTTTTTTGTGTGAAAACGGGCCCTTCTCCCCCTTAAAAAGGGCATGAATAACTTTTAGGAGGTTTATAGAATACTCCGGGGGAGGGGGGGGAAAATGAGCAAAAAATGGACCATTTTTTCATGGAAATGGGTCTGTTTTTTGTCAAATAAAGGGCATGCATAGCCCTTAGGAGGCTTATAGAGTGCTCCTGGGGGCTGCGGGGGGCAAAATTGAGCAAAAAATGGCCCGTTTCTTCAGAACCTGTCAGAACCTGTTGAATTTCATCCCTGGAGGAGACTCTATGGTAAGGGGGGGGGGTTTCAGTTGGCTGCACAATTGTTAGGGCTTTCGCTTAGGACAGGTCGAGGAAAAAGGACACTGCGCTAGGAGGAGACTCTATGGTGGGGGAACCAGACTTCCAGTTGGTCGAGGAAAAAGGACACTGCACTAGGAGGAGACTCTATGGTGGGGGGAACCAGACTTCCAGTTGGCCAAGGAAAAAGGACACCACACTAGGAGGAGACTCTATGGTGGGGGGAACCAGACTTCTAGTTGGCCGAGGAAAAAGGACACCACGCTAGGAGGAGACTCTATGGTGGGGGGAACCAGACTTCCAGTTGGCCAAGGAAAAAGGACACCACACTAGGAGGAGACTCTATGGTGGGGGGAACCAGACTTCTAGTTGGCCAAGGAAAAAGGACACCACGCTAGGAGGAGACTGTATGGTGGGGGAACCAGACTTCTGGTCATCTCCAGAATTCAATGGGGGCCTTCCGTTAAGGACCTTTGGGACTCTTTGACTGTTTAAGGTTGCCGATCCCTGTCTTAGTTTCACACATCAGGGAATGGCGAGGATACCCAGAAGATGTTCCTAGGAGACCAACAGTCACAAATGGTTCCTCCCAAATGACTCTGTAGGAGAGGGTGCTCTCTGTGCATCGGTGGCCTTCCTTCCTCCACAACCGGAATGGAATCAGCCCAGGTGCTCCATCATGTCACAAGCTCCTTTTGATTCTTATCTCAAAGGCAGACAACCAGACAGCCAGTGGTGTGATGCTAATGTAGCCTCTGGCAGCCTTTGCCAAGTATTGATTAAGCATCCGATTTGCTTCCCTCGATAATAGGCCATCAGACTAAGCCAATAAGTGAGAAGAACACAGGCCTGTCACAATCGTTCGATGTGACAGTAGAACCAATGGGGAGAAGAAGTGCCAGGATTGGATGATAATGGAAGCGGCTGGGGGTGGGTGGGGGCATGAGAGCCAGGGAGGAAGGAAATCTGTCTTAGCAACAGCAGAAAATACCTTCTCTATGTCCCCCCACAAACACCCCATTATCTTCCCCTTCCAAGTGTCCTCAGCTCGCTCACACTGGGAAATGCCTGAGTAGCTTTCTCGATAGTTTGAGCCAGAATGTGCCGTTTCTACCCAGCTAGGAAATTAATCATGAGCAATAGAAGATGAGCTTTGCTGGTTTCCTTCCATCAACTTTTAGAACAATGTTGAGGGGAAGAGGAGAAAGGATTCCCCGTTCGATCTTTAGATGGAAGAAATGACTCTTTTCTTAACCCTTCCTTTGGGGCACTCTAACTGCGAGAGTCAGACTGGGGCACAGTAATGGTTGAGGGATCAGGCTAGAAAACGGGAGACTGGGAGTTCTAGTCCTGCCTCAGGCATGACGTCTGCTTGGGGCAGTCACTCTTTCTCAGCTCTAGGATGGAGGCAATGGCAAACAGATGGACAAACAGAGACTCTTTTCACCGTTGTCCATAGGTAATCAAAATAGAGCTGAAAGGGACCTTGGATGTCTTCTAGTCCAACTCCCTACTCAAGTAGGAAACCCTACACCATTCCAGTCTTTTCTTTAAAAACCTCCAGTGATGAAGCCCCTACAACTTCTGGAGGCAAGCTGTTCCACTGGTTAATTGTCTTTACTGTTGGGAAGTTTCTCCTTGGTTCCAGGCTGCTTCTCTCCTTGATGAGTTTCCATCCGTTGCTTCTTGGTGACCTAGAACTAAGGAGGAATTTCCTGACAGTGAGAACAATTAACCAGTGGAACAACTTGCCTCCAGAAGTTGTAAATGCCCCAACCCTGGACGTTTTAAAGAAGAGATTGGATAACCCTTTGTCTGAAGTGGTGTAGGGTTTCCTGCCTAAGCAGGGGGTTGGACTAGAAGACCTCCAAGGTCCCTTCCAACTCTCTTATTCTATATTCTATGCAGGATGTAATTCTGGAGGAAGTGGTCCAATGCCTTTTCCCTCTGCAAGCATTCTCCCTCTGCGCTGCCCTGGGTCCTTCTGTAGAAGGGCGGGATATAAATTTAATAAATAAATAAATAAATTCTCCCCCTTTCGTAATGCATACAGAGTCAGGTTTTTCTGTGTTCTCATATCATCTCCAATCCAAACACCGGTCACATGGAGATTCGCTCGGCAGGACCAATGAACCTTTACACCAGTGGTGGCATTCTACCGGTTCAGACTGGATCGCCCAAACCAGCAGCGGAAATGGTGGGTGGCCTCGCCCATTCCGCATCCCATTTAAGCCCCCCTTTTTTTTTCATCAAAAGCGCATGCACAGAGGTGGTAAGGTTGCAAATCCCACCCCTGCTTTACACCCACATCCATGTTGGGTGGAGTCCCTTTGGGGAGAGTGGGGCGGTTTATAAATTTCATAAATTGAAATTGTTGTCAAACATGTACAAGATAGCGGGTATAAATATAAACATAGACATGAATGAATGAAATGAGTACAAATAAATGGGAGAGTGTAGTATAGGGACGGTAGGTGCACTGGTGCGCTTATGCGCTCCCTCTTTACGGACCTCTTAGGAATAGGGTGAGGTCCATGCTAGACAGTTTGAGGTTGAAGCTGTGTGGATTTGAGAATGCAACAATGGAGTCAGGTAGAGCAGGGGTCTCCAACCTTTGCAACTTGAAGTCTGAAGGACTTCAGCTCCCAGAATTCTCCAGCCAGCTTTGCTGGGAGCTGAAGTCCTTCAGACTTCAAATTGCAAAGGTTGGAGACCCCTGAGGTAGAGCATTCCAGGCGTTGACCACTCTGTGGCTGAAGTCGTATTTTCTGCAATCGAGTTTGGAGTGGTTGACCTTGAGTTTGCATCAATTGTTTGCCTGTGTGTTGTTGAGATAGGGTCTCTCTTCCAACTCAGCCTAGCCGAGGTCTACAGCAAGCTTAATGCATTGACCACGGGGAATAGCTCGAAAAAGAGCATCGTGAACATTTGCTTTCATTTGTTGTAATTATTCTGATTACTTTTACATGCTCAGTCCCAGATGAGGAGAGATTCCCAGACGGAATTCCCTTGGAAAATTGACTAAAGTAGGTGAAGTCGCAACAAATGAGATGTGTTGTTTTCCATTCAATCATGAGGCGATTTTAATACCCAGCGTGGCTGATAGAAAGTTCCTCTTTTGGAACGTATAAAACTATCTGAGTCTCCAGTAAAGTTGGTCTCCAATTACAGCTTTTGGTATAGTAGAGGAATATTTACTTGTTTTAGGAGGGCAGATTTCATAAAGAGTCTGTTGTTGTTAGTTGCGAAGTCATGTCCGACCCATTGTGACCCCATGGACAACGTTCCTCCAGGCCTTCCTGTCCTCTACCATCCTCTGGAGTCCATTGAAGCTCACACCGACTGCCTCGGTGACTCCATCCAGCCACCTCCTTCTCTGCCGTCCCCTTCTTCTTCTTTTGCCCTCCATCGTTCCCAGCATGAGGCTCTTCTCCAGGGAGTCCTTCTTCCTTCTCATTAGGTGGCCAAAGTCTTTGAGTTTCCTCTTCAGGATCTGGCCTTCTAAAGAGCAGCCAGGGTGGATCTCCTCTAGGACTGACTGGTTTGGTCACCTTGCAGTCCAAGGGACTCGCAGGAGTTTTCTCCAGCACCAGAGTTCAAAGGCGTCCATTCTTTTAGCATTCCGCCTAATCCTTTGCAGGCTGCAAGACTGTTTGGCTGGAGATTATAACACACCTGTCCTTCTGTTCCATTGTTAGATGTTTCGCAAAAGACCTGAGATGGAACGATGCAAAAAGATGTCCTACTTCCCTTGGGCTCCAATCAAGACATCAATCCCCTCCCAGCCGCTTTCCAGCACATGTAAGTAATCTAGAGCTATCATTACGAAGGATTAGCCACAATAAATAATTATATATAGATACATTGTATCTATATATAATTATTTATTCACTTATTTAATTATTTATCTATATTATGTATTCCAAGCTAGACCTGCTACGACTGCGAGAGTCCCCGCTCTCGCAGGTTTGGCCCTCCGCTCTAACGAGGGCCCACCTTGATGAAGGATTTATTAATCTGGAGAGGTGGAAAAAGCGTAGGCTTAGGGGCTTTTTAATTTTTAAATTAATAACTATTTTAGGGGGTACCAGGGAGGAGGGAGGGTGTAGGCAGGTTGAGGCGGGTGAGGGAAGAGAGGGCCAGGCCAGCGGGCGACGGAGGGTAGCGGAAGGTTCCGTTAGGAGGGGGGAGATTCAAGTCGTTCCGACAGAGGGCATTTCCATCCAAAAGGTCGTGGGGAGAGGCAGGTCCGAGGGGAGACGTGTGTCATCCTCCCGGTTGGGGACACGAGGCCGCTGGCTACAGACGGTCAAGTGCCTCAACCCCTGCAGGCTAGGTGGCCAGGGTGTACAGAGCCAGGGCCTACGGCTGATGTTCTGCAACGCCAGGTCCGTTGCCAACAAAGCCCCCCTCATTCACGACCTCGTGTCGGAGGGGGAGCCGGACCTGGTGGGAATTGCAGAGACCTGGTTGGGCCACGAGGGTGGACTCCCCCTCGTTGAAATGTGCCCGCCAGGTTACCACGCTTTTCATCAGCCTCGGGCCCTGGGTAGGGGTGGTGGGGTAGCGGTCATTGTAAAGGAAGGTCTTGAGCCGAGAGAGACCATTGTGCCACAGACTACCGGTTGTGAGTCCCTCTGTGTGAAGTGGGGCCTAGGGAGGCAGTTGGGCTTGCTGGTTGTATACCTGGCTCCCCGCTATGTAGCAGCAGCCCTGCCCGAGCTCCTCGAGGTGATCGCTACGGTGGCAGTGGAGACCCCCAGACTTTTAGTCATGGGGGACTTTAATCTGCCATCGTTGGGCGAATCATCCGAGGTAGCTCGGGAGTTCATGGCTTCCATGACGGCCATGGACCTGACCCAACTAATTCAAGGCCCCACTCACGAGGGTGGACATACACCGGATCTTATCTTTGTCTCAGGCCAATGGACGAGTGATCTGGGTATAGGGGACATAGTCATCACACCCTTGTCATGGACAGACCACTCACTTCTCCGGCTCGACTTTCCGACCGCTGCTCCCCTCCGCGGGGAGGCGGGACCTGAATTACCAATCTGGTTCCGCCCCAGGCGCCTGATGGACCCGGATGGGTTCCAAACGGCGCTTGGGCCAGTTCCTGTACCCCTGACCCGCGCCCCGATGGAGGACCTCATGGCCGCATGGAACAGTGCGACCACGGGAGCCTTGGATCGGGTCGCGCCCTTGCGGCCTCTCTTGCGGCGGCGGAACACCCTGGCTCCTTGGTTTACCGAGGAGCTGGGGGTGATGAAACGCCGCAAGAGATGCCTAGAGAGTAGATGGAGGTCTTCTCGTTCTGAATCTGACCGGACACAGGTAAGAGCCCATTTACGGACTTACATTGTGGCGCTGAGAGTAGCCAAACGTCATCATTGCGCTACTCTCATAGCATCCGCAGAAAACCGCCCTGCCGCCCTGTTTAGGGTGACCCGCTCCCTCCTTCAACAGAGGGTGCGGGAAGCCCCGCTACAGGGTAGAGCAGAGGAATTTGTGATTTTTCTGCAGGAGAAAATCGCTCAGATACAGAACGAGCTAGCCCCCATTCGTGGCCCAGTGGGATGCCACGAGAGAGATCTTGTTTGGGAGGAGTTTGACTCCGTTACTTCCGAGGATATGGACAGGTTACGTGGGCGACTGCGAGCCACCACATGTTTATTGGACCCGTGTCCCTCCTGGCTTGTACTGGCATCCTGGGAGGTGACACGAGGCTGGCTCCAGGAGGTGGTCAACGCTTCCTTGAGTGAGGGTGCCTTGCCTGCTTCCCTAAAAGAAGCGATGGTGAGGCCCCTCCTTAAGAAGCCCTCCTTGGATCCAGCTTCGTTGAACAACTACCGTCCCGTCTCCAACCTTCCCTTTTTGGCGAAGGTTGTTGAGAGTGTGGTGGCACAACAGTTTCCCCGTCACCTGGAGGAAGTAGACTATCTAGATCCGCGCCAGTCCGGCTTCCGGCCCGGGCATAGCACCGAGACGGCATTGGTCGCGTTGGTTGATGATCTCTGGAGGGCCAGAGATGGGGGTTGTTCCTCCATCCTGGTCCTATTAGACCTCTCGGCGGCTTTCGATACCATCGACCATGGTATCCTATTGCATCGGCTGGGGGGGTTGGGGGTGGGAGGCACCGTTTTACGGTGGTTCTCCTCCTACCTCTCTGGCCGATCGCAATTTGTGTTGACAGGGGGGCAGAGATCGACCGCGAGACCCCTCACATGTGGGGTGCCTCAGGGGTCGGTCCTCTCGCCCCTCCTGTTCAACACATACATGAAGCCGCTGGGTGAGATCATCCGTGGTTTTGGGGTAGAATACCATCTGTACGCTGATGACACCCAGCTGTACATTTCTACCCCAAACCACCCCAACGATGCCGTAGCGGTGATGTGCCAGTGCCTGGAAGCTGTACGGATCTGGATGGGAAGTAACGGACTCAAGCTCAACCCGACCAAGACCGAGTGGCTGTGGTTTCCGGCTGCCCGATTCAACCAGCTTACTCCATCGCTGGCCATAGGGGGCGAACATCTTGCCCCTGTGGATGGGGTGCGCAATTTGGGTGTCCTCCTGGATGCCCGGCTGTCCATGGAAAATCAGGTGACAGCCGTGGCCAGGAGGGCGTTTTACCAGGTTCGCCTGGTTCGCCAATTGCGCCCCCTATTGGATCGGGACGCCCTTCGCACAGTCACTCATGCTCTCGTGACATCCCGACTGGACTATTGTAACTCTCTCTACATGGGGCTGCCCCTGAGGTGCACCCGGAGGCTTCAGCTAGTCCAGAATGCAGCCGCGCGAGCAATTATGGGGACCGCAAGGTCTACCCATGTAACACCGCTCTTGCGCGAGCTGCACTGGCTGCCTGTCGTCTTCCGGGTGCGCTTCAAGGTGCTAGTCATCATCTTTAAAGCGCTCCATGGCTCGGGACCTAGCTATCTGCAGGATCGGATCCTGCCTCACACGTCCTCACGGCCGATTCGCTCCCACAGAGAGGGGCTTCTCCGGGTGCCGTCCACTAGACTATGTCAGCGGGCGACACCCAGGGGAAGGGCGCTCTCTGTGGCGGGCCCGGCCCTCTGGAACGACCTTCCCCCCGACATTAGGACAACTACGGACCTCCGCTCCTTCCGTCTTAAATTGAAAACTTACTTTTTCCGTCTGGCCGGCCTGGGATAGCCTCCTTGCCTTGGGATTTTATAGAATAGGTTTTAGTTAATTGGGATTTTAGCACAGGGTTTATTTAATTGGCTTTTAAATTTTGTTGTTTATTTATTGTTGTTATATATTGCTTTTATGCTACCTGTGCACCGCCCCGAGTCCCCGTGGGGAGAGGGGGCGGTATAGAAACAATAAAATTATTATTATTATTATTATTATTAACTTGGCACAGATTTCTTGTTCAACCAAGGTTGGGTTGCTGCTGGCATTACTGTCGGATCGGTGCGTGTACAATTTTGCATGCACGTACTTCGTGCGTGTGTGCATTTACCCAGAAACAGATCTGTGCATGCGCAGAACATTAAAAAACAGGGGCCGGCGGAATATGCCCCCTGGACTGGCCTGGGTTGCTGCCGGTTCCAACGACCCAAGCCGGCAAATCATTACCAGTTCAGTTGAACTGATCTGAACCGGTAGGAATTCACCTCTGTGTCCAACTGTATGAAATCAGGTGCCAAAGCAAGGTTGACTCAGCCTTCCATCCTTCCGAGGTGGGTAAAATGAGGACCCAGATTGTTGGGGGGCAAGAGGCTGACTCTGTAAACTGCTTAGAGAGGGCTGGAAAACACTGTGAAGCGGTATATGTCTAAGTGCTATTGCTACCTTCCTTCCTTCCTTCCTTCCTTCCTTCCTTCCCTCCCTCCCTCCCTCCCACCCACCCACCCACCCACCTACCTACCTACCTACCTACCTACCTGTTAGAATGCATATTGCAGTCAAATGCTGCCAACTGCCAGCAGTTCGATCCTGACAGGCTCCAGGTTGACTCAGCCTTCCATCCTTCCGAGGTGGGTAAAATGAGGACCCAGATTGTTGGGGGGCAAGAGGCTGACTCTGTAAACTGCTTAGAGAGGGCTGTAAAGCACTGTGAAGCGGTATACAGTAATCCCTCGTTTTTCGCGGCTTCATTTTCCGCGGCTTCAGTGCTTCGCGGTTTTTTCAAAAATACAGAATAGAAAAAAAATGCATCGGTAGGAGGCAAGCGCCCCCTAGTGCTTGCTTTAAACGATGTCCACCAACTCAAGTTTCCAGTATAGATATACAGAATCCTACTTCGCGGTTTTTCAGTTTCCGTGGAAGGGTCCGGTCCCGATTAACCGCGAAAAACGAGGGATTACTGTATGTCTAAGTGCTATTGCTATCTTCCTTCCTTCCTTCCTTCCTTCCTTCCTTCCTTCCTTCCTTCCTTCCTTCCTTCCTACCTACCTACCTACCTACCTACCTACCTACCTACCTACCTACCTGTTAGAATGCATATTGCAGGCAAATGCTGCCAACTGCCAGCAGTTCGATCCTGACAGGCTCCAGGTTGACTCAGCCTTCCCTCCTTCCGAGGTGGGTAAAATGAGGACCCAGATTGTTGGGGGGCAAGAGGCTGACTCTGTAAACCGCTTAGAGAGGGCTGTAAAGCACTGTGCCACGATATAGAAGTCTAAGTGCCATTGTCTATTGCTATTCCTCTTGACATGAACGAGGTCACTGAAGTGCTGTCTCTGAAGGATGCAAGGTGCTATACTTGGATCCAACTTAAAACAAGTCTTCCATCCCTTCAATGAACTTCTGATCATACATCGTAGCTCATCTTCTCGGACAAAAGAAGTGGTTGCTCTTCTGTTCTGTAGCTTCACAGTTTTGTGCACAACGCTTTGCGAAGTTGATTCAAAGTCGTACTTTGTAGATATCTTTGCCAAGATTGGGCACCTATAAAGCATTGCATAACTCTAGGGCTTCTTGTGCAGGTTGTCTTCGGTCAACAATGGCACACAAGAGTAGATTGGAATATACAGAGGCAGATGGTTTTCTGCTTTGGATGCAAAAAAAATGCATATTTTTGTACGTTGGGGCATATAATGTGTATGTTTGTTATCTGTAAGATGAAGCTAAAAGACTTCCTTAGGCCAGGAAAGTTGCAAATAAAATAAAAGTAGAGATTTTGGCTGGCTTCGGGTCTTGAATGACTGGAAACCAATGGAATCATGATACCTTCTGAATCCTGTGGCCTAGAGGTGGAGCTCTCGCCTCCCAATCAGGAGGTTGTGAGTTCAATCCTAGGTAGAGGCAGATGTAGGGTCTCCTGCTTGGGCAGAGGGTTGGACTAGATGACCTGCAAGGTTCCTTCAAACTCTGTTAATCTGTTAATAGGTAAGGGTTCCAAGTAACACCACCAATGAAAGAAGACTCCGAGGCCAGAGTTTCCTCAAAGCTCCATTTTATTAGAAAGGTCATGTTGGCACATCTGGGAAAACCCGAATCTGAAAGCTTCCCCCACCCAAACGAAAGTTCAAGTCCCTGCCCAGCACCCACATGTCCATCACATGGTCCAATCAGGCAGCATCCAAAATTGGAAATGCCTCCCCAGTCACACCATTGCAGCTGCAGGGCAAGATACAATAATACAATAATACAATAGCAGAGTTGGAAGGGACCTTGTAGGTCTTCTAGTCCAACCCCCTGCATGGGCAGGAATCTTATACCATTTCAGACAAATGGCTGTCTAACATCTTTTTAAAGACTTCCAGGGTTGGGGCATTCACAACTGCTGGAGGCAAGCTGTTCCAGAGGTTAATTGTTCTTACTGTTAGGAAATTTCTCCTTAGTTCTAAGTTGCTTCTCTCCTTGGTTAGTTTCCACCCATTGCTCCTTGTCCTGCCCCCAGGTGTCTTGGAGAAAAGTTTGACTCCCTCTTCTTTGTGGCACCCTCTGAGATATCGGAACACTGCTATCATGTCTCCCCTGGTCCTTCTCTTCATCAAACTAGACATACCCAGTTCCTGCAGCCGTTCTTCATATGTCTTAGTCTCCAGTCCTCTAATCATCTTGGTTGCTCTTCTTTGCACTCTTTCCAGAGTCTCCACGTCTTTTCTACATCGTGGCGACCAAAACTGTATGCAGTATTCCAAGTGTGGCCTTACCAAGGCACTATACAGTGGCATTAACACTTCACGCGATCTAGATTCTATCCCTCTGTTGATGCAGCCTAGAACTGTGTTGGCTTTTTTGGCAGCTGCTGCACACTGCTGGCTCATATTTAAATGGTTGTCCACTAGGATTCCGAGATCCCTCTCACAGTTGCTACTATTGAGCAAGGTACCACCTATACTGTACTTGTGCATTTGGTTTTTCTTGCCTATATGTAGGACCTTACTTTTTTCACAATTGAATTTCATTTTATTAGACAGTGCCCAATGTTCAAGTTTGTCTAGATCCTTCTGTATCTTAAGCCTATCTTCTGGAGTGTTGGCTATTCCTGCCAGCTTGGTGTCGTCTGCGAATTTGATGAGTTCCCCATTTATCCCCTCATCCAAATCGTTGATGAAGATGTTAAAGAGTACTGGGCCTAAAACAGAGCCTTGGGGGACTCCACTGCATACTTCCTTCCATGTAGATGCAGTTCCATTGAGGACTACACGTTGAGTGCGGTTGGTCAGCCAGTTACGAATCCATTTGGTGGTGGTGCTGTCTAACCCACAATTTTCTACTTTATCTAATAGTAGGTTATGGTCTACTTTATCAAATGCCTTACTGAAGTCCAGGTAAATTATATCAACAGCATTCCTCTGGTCCACTGATTTTGTTACTTTGTCAAAGAATGCAATTAGATTTGTCTGGCATGATCTGTTTTTGACAAACCCATGTTGGCTTTTGGCTATTACTTTGTTTGCTTCTAGGTGTTCACTTATTTGTTGTTTAATTATCTTTTCCAGAATCTTTCCTGGTATTGAGGTCAGGCTGATGGGTCTATAGTTTCCTGGATCTGTTTTTTTTCCTTTTTTGAAAATGGGAACCACATCTGCTCTTTTCCAGTCTTCTGGCAGTTCCCCGGTGCTCCAGGATCTCTGAAAGATATAGTTCAGTGGTTCTGAGATCTCGTCTGCCAGTTCCTTCAGAACCCTGGGGTGTAATCCATCCGGTCCTGGTGATTTGAACTCGTCCAGGGCAGACAGGTGCTCACTTACCATTTTCTTCTCTATTTCAACTTGTGTTCCTAATCTGATATTTGTGGTGCTGTTTTTGATTGATTGGACTGTTTTATCCCTTTGTGTAAAGACAGATGCAAAGAAAGAGTTAAATAGTTCTGCTTTCTCCCTGTTGCTTATCATCTTCTTGCCATTTTCTCCCAGCAGTGGACCAATTGTTTCCTTAACTTTTTTCTTATTTTTAACATGTTGGAAGAAGCTTTTTTTGTTATTTTTTACTTTTTTGGCAAGCCTTTCTTCATTGTGAGCCTTAGCTTTCCTCACTTCATCTTTACAGGCTCGGGCTATTTGCTGATATTTTGCCTTGGTTATGTCCCCCTTTTTCCACTTTTTATATTTATCCTTTTTGTCTTTCAATTTGTCAGAGAGTTCTTTATGCAGCCATGCTGGTTTCTTTTGGGAACTGTTATTTTTCTTCTTCATTGGTATTGCGCTGGACTGGGCTTTTATAATCTCATTTTTCAAAATTTCCCAAGCTTCTTGAGTTGTTTTCCCCTTGAGGATTCTCATCCATGGAATCCTTCCCAAGCTCTCTCTGAGTTTGTTGAAATTAGCTCTCTTGAAGTCTAAGACTCTAGTTTGACTTTGTTCAACTACTTTTGTTTGCATAATGTTGAATTCCAGTATTTCATGATCGCTTGCCCCCAAAGTTCCTGTAGCTTCTACACCTTCTATCATTTCCTCTCTGTTAGTGAGAATTAAGTCCAATATTGCTGATCCCCTTGTTCCCTTCTCTACCTTTTGGGAA
This sequence comes from Rhabdophis nuchalis, assembly GCA_039707465.1. NCBI lineage: Eukaryota > Metazoa > Chordata > Lepidosauria > Squamata > Natricidae > Rhabdophis > Rhabdophis nuchalis. Next base: position 4,926,784 of record CM077653.1, on the reverse strand, counting down.
ACAAAGTTGTCTGCTAGGTTTGTTAGGAACCTGTTGGATCTTCCACTTGGTGCAGAGTTTGTTTCCCAATTGATGTCGGGGTAGTTAAAATCTCCCATTACTATTGCAGTGTGCTTCCTACATACCTTAGTTAGCTGGTTAGCAAAAAGTACATCCACTTCCTCTGCTTGGTTGGGTGGCCTGTAGTATAGACCTATGACAATATCATTCCCCCCCCAACCTTTAATATTGACCCAAATACATTCAAGATAGTTCTCATCATTGTTGTGCTCTATTTCTGTAGAGATGTAATTATTTCTTATATATAGTGCAACTCCACCTCCTCTTTTATTTGGTCTATTTCTTTTAAATAATTTAAATCCTTCTAGCTGTATGTTCCATTTGTGGGTTTCATCCCACCAAGTTTCTGTAATGGCAACAATATCGTATCTGCCCTCATTTACTTGAATTTCTAATTCACCCTGTTTATTCCTCATACTCTGTGCATTGGTGTATAGACATTTGAGTCCATTTTGATTGACCCTGTGTTTTCTGTCTACGAAACCTGTGTTATGCCTGACTATGGTTCTCTTTGCCCCTATTTCTTTGCCACTTGTATGGTTCATGTACATGGTATGGCACCCACTGTTAATTGTTTGGTTTTGCTTGACAGCAGTGTTGATAATATTACCTGCACAATTATCTATGTTACACGCACTGATAACCCTATGAATTTTAGTTTGCTGGGGACAGAAATATTCTTTATCTATTGATTCTCTGTCCCCACTATTCAGTTTAAATGTTTAGCCAGGAAATCTGTGAATTTAGTGCCAAGTAACTCAGTCCCTTTCTTGGATGGGTGCAAAAGATGTCCTTGACTCTTTGAGAAAGGAATATTACTTAGACTAGATATCTGCCATATTCCATATAATCCCACCTCCCATTTTCACACAGCAGCAAATGTGGCAGGCCTGAAGGCCCGATGGAAAAGATGGCTTCCAGATCTGACAGACAATTGTAGGATTGTCCTACAACATTACAGGAAAATTGTATCCTGTAATGAGAGTAACACAAGGCAGAGGTGGGTTTCTACCAGTTTGGACTGGTTCAGCCAAGTAGATAGTAATTCGGTCTGCCACACCTCCAAACCAGTTCTATCGGCACATGCACAGACCTATTTAAGTGCAAATGCGCACGCACGCAGAACCGGCAGTAATGCTGGTAGCAACCCACCCCTGACACAGGGGGGGGGGGGTTAAAATCATACACTATCTGCGAGATTGCATCCTGCCCCATACATCCCTCCGACCGATCCGCTCCCACAGAGAGGGGCTTCTCCGGGTGCCGTCCACTAGGCAATGCCAGCGGGCGACGCCCAGGGGAAGGGCCTTCTCTGTGGCGGGCCCAGCTCTATTGAATGACCTACCCCCTGACCTCAGAACAACCACGGACCTCCGCGCCTTCCGACAAAAGCTCAAGACTTATCTTTTCCAACAGGCCGGCCTGGCCTAACCTACCTTCCAGCCTTTTTAGTCTGTACATCTAAATTGTTTTAATTGGGTTTTTAAGGGGTTTAGTTTTTAAGATTTTAGGTTTTTTAGCGCAGGGATAAATTGTTTAATTTGATTTTATATATTTATGATGTATTGATATTTGTACGTTTTTAATTCCCCTGTGCACCGCCCGGAGTCCCTTCGGAGAGAGGGAGCGGTCTACAAATTAAATTTATTAAATTTATTATTATTACCTAACCACCTCCCTTCATCAGGGGGACCCTTTGGCTCTTCAGGATACGTGTCATGGAACTGCTTAACCAGACTATCTACCCTTACATCCCAACTTTTAACCCAGGTACCTTCAGACAAAAGGTACCCTTTCCAATAGACTAAATTTTAAAAGAGATTCGGGTTAATGTCAGAGGTCCGTAATACCTAGAATGAATGTAACCTGTTTTTGACATCCCATGGCCTCTACGAGCCAATCAGTTCCAATCATTTATGCCCCCTTTGTAAACCGATTCCCTTTTCTTCCCAGCAGAAGGGAAAGTGGTTGTTGCTGGGTGGGAGAGGGAGCAAGGGATTGTGAGAGTGACTGGGAAATTGTCACAGAATGTTGAAAATGAAGATCATATGATTGCAGCAGCAGCCAGTGTCACGGAAGTAGCCACAACTTTCCCAAAGATTCCCTTGTGGGTCTAAGATTGTGGATGTGTTCTGTAATTTAACCTATTTGAGGTACCTGGGTTCAAAAACTTTTGCCCCATTGTATGTCGACTCCAGGAGTCATCTGTCGAAACATTTGGAAGACATTAAGCTGGGGGGAAATCAGTAATGAGTGTATATACAACCTCCATCCAGTAGATGGCAATGTTCAATGTCCATGTGGTTTAGTCTCCTCTCTGTTTTTTTCTTGCAGAAATTCCTAAAAAGTGCTATTTATGAGTCTTTTTTTTTTTTTTGTGGGATGGGAGAACCGGGACTACATGAAAATAGCGCTTTCATAAAACAGACAGATGTCCAAATAGGTTTTGTCTCTATTTTCTAGGGAAAAAAATAATTAAAAAATAAAATAAAATAGAAGATAGTGTTGATGATGTGTATTTTGTCTCCAATGTCCCTGGAGTGGAGGTGGGATGCTGAATTGCAATCAGCAGGAGGAATCACCAAATCAGGAACAAGCAAGGACCAAAACAAAGGGATGAATATGTTTAGATTAGGCTTGTGCCAGCACTTATCAAATTTGGCTTCTTTTTTTAAAAAAAAAATATCTTTATTAATATAAAATCAAACATTCAACAAGTATAGGGAGGGGGTAACTGGAGAGACATACAAAAGAAAAAGAAGAAAAAAAAAGAGAGAAAAAAGAAAAAGAAAAAAAAGAGGGGAAAAAAGGAAAAAGAAGAAAAAGAAACATACCGGGGATATGTCTAGTCCCCTAATTTAAGAGTTGAGCTTGTCCCAGTCTAACCTATCAGTTATTATTTACAATTATACGTAGATACGTAGTGAAATTCAAAATCAGGATTGGTACCTCTTCTCACATATAATAACAGCGACTAGGATGGCTATTTGCGCAGCACTGGAAAGATACCAACCCACCATCAGAGCACCTAATTATAGCCAAAATCTTCAACTGCGCAGAATCGGACAAATTAACATATATTTTAATATATATATATGCTGACATTGCTTGCTTCGGGTATTTTCCCGTGTATAAGGCATGGAAATGTTATTGCAACGTTTCGACAAGATCTCACTTGTCATCGTCAGGCTTTGGTCTGTGACGATGACAAGTGAGATCTTGTCGAAACGTTGCAATAACATTTCCATGCCTTATACACGGGAAAATACCCGAAGCAAGTAATGCCAGCATACCTACACCCGTGAAAATCTACGAAAGCAAATATATATGTGTGTGTGTGTGTGTGTGTGTTAGTTTTATGAGCTGATCAATAAATTAAATTATAGAGAGACCAGGATAGATCTATTTCGAGCTTATTAGCTCTCATCAGCTGGCCATACCCCTTACTGGGATTCGAACCGGGGCTGGGAATATATATATATATGTAGTCAAATTTGGCTTCTTTAGGGTGTGTGGACTTCAACTCCCAGAATTCCATGCTGGCTGGGGAATCCTGGGAGTTGAAGTCCACACATTTTAAAGTGGCCTAGGTTCCTACCGGTTTGGCCTAGGTTCCTACCGGTTCGGCCAAGTAGGTAGTAACTTTGCCGGATAACCTCCCGAACCAGTTCTATACTCCGGGCCACCATCTTGATTTTCTGTTTTGCACACGCACAGAAGAATCTTCATTGAAAAATGTATTTCCCCCCCATTTTCTAATGTACGCACGCAGAGCAAAACGTTTTGCATGCCGAACCAGTAGTAATGCCGGCAGGAATCCACCCCTGGCCTAGACCAATAGTAAAGATATGTACCACCGTCTTGCAATCTAAGAAAGTGAAACATTAGAACAGTTACTTTTGTGGGAAGTTAGCACCCACCCTTCTACTAAAAGAATGAAATATTTTAGGAAATATTAAAAAAGCAGAATGTTATATTTCCCTGGAAGACAAAAGGGAGAAACACATTTTAAAGACAAAGCAGCTCCCTGCAGCTCCCTGTCCCCCCTCTTGTCAATGGACCATTAAGGCCTGAGCCAGTTTATTCTACATAACAAAGATCTACCCCCCTTACAGGCAGAGCCATTTCATTGCCCTTCATTGCACCACGCACCAAGTTTCAACCAAACTTAGCACACGGACAACCTACAAAGCTAGCTATGACCTCTGACAGCAACCAATCGGGATACCCTTCCTGTGACCCAGGAAGTTTGAAGCCCAGAGAGGGCATAAAACCCTCAGCATCACTTCCCTTTTTACCCAGGAGCTCCAAGGCACGTGATCCTGTCCACCATTAAACCATCTTTCCAAACAGCCTCCATGTTTCCTGGGTCCTCACTTGGAACTGAACCCAGGAGGACATCTCTTCCAACACTTTCTTCCAAGCTTGATGTTCTACCAGGCTTCCTCTGAATTTGAAACATGGACTCTGTTGCTCTCCTGAAATATTTCTCTCTGTATCTACTGCCTAAAATACCCGTTCTTCCACACCTGCACACACACAATGTACAAGCAGTCCTAAGAGTGCTTGTAGGGTGGGTTTCAAGCATCTTGGCAGCCCATGCTGTCAGATCAAGGCAAAGGACCCTCCCGTTGTCCTTTCTGCATTTTTAAAAAATGGAACAAAAGAATAAGTGGGATCCTTGTCTCCAACCCCATGGCAGATTTCCCCCCCTCCATCCCTGTCCCTTTCCGTCTCTTGCTTTCACACGGAATGAGCTGCAGGTGTTTTACTACAACACAAAAGTTAACAAGGCTAGAGGTGTTGGCCAACAGCCAGGAGAAGAAAATTGCCCTAGAAGAACAAGATGAGAAAATGACGAGAATTGTCCCATGCTGAGTTTTTGTACCTTTGTAACTCCCCCCAAACGAAATGCGTCGGTCAGTAATCAAAGGTTTTACCAAAGTCCTTTGGCTTCTTGGCCTCCGAATCGAAATGCGAAGACCATCTGTCAGGATGTTATTGTCTTTTGAGAGCTATCAACCATATCCTGATCTCAGTTACGCCACTGTAAGCCCGTAACTTTGTCCCGGAGGAAAATCAAAAGGAGTTACTCTTTTGGGCTGCACATCAGGGCAACCGACTGATGAAAATCTAAATTCGTACCCCCACCCACCCACCCACCCATTTCCTGCGAGCATAAAGTTCTCTCTCGCCAGAGTAATATCGGTGGCCCGTTTCCCCCTTTTCAGCCATGTTGTCATGGTGATTTCCTTCCCTTCTCTGGAGCTGGTGTGAGATCTCTGGATTATTGTCTCCACATTTATCTGCCCACCTCAATCAAAGTCGGAGTTCAATGAGAGTGCAAGACACAAAGACCAGGCGGTGTGGCTACTGATCTCAGCCTTTTGCTCCCATTCTCTGTGGAGGCCAAAGTCTTCCTTGCCAAGCCCATCCTCAGATGCCCCAATAAAAAAAATCAACATGCTTTGTCTGGCACTTGCAATATTGACGACAAGGGAGTGGGGGGGAAAGGGGTGGGCTGCCTTTCTTTATTGCTTTGAAAACAAGGCCGGCTTATGGGGTGTGTGTGAAACGTGTATTGTTGAACAATTAAAGCGGAGATTTTGCAAGAGAAGCAGGCGATGGCTTTTGAGGATACAGAGGAAGGAAGTCATCTTGAACAAACAAAGCAGAACTTCTGCACTCAAGTGACAGGTCCAACAGTAACAGAGTGGGAACTAAAATTAGGAGAAGCCTGCTCAGATTAGGCCATGCTGGGTTATAGACAGGGGTGGGTTTCCATTTTTTTTTTTTACTACCGGTTCGCTGGTGCGTGCGCAGAAGCGTTCAAGCAGGTGGGCGGAGCCTCCTGCCACCGCTGCTACCAATTCGCCGGATCCGGGCCAAACCGGGAGCAATCCACCTCTGATTATAGAGATAGGCAGACAGAGAATCAAAGTCAAAGTGAATCTAGGGAAGGAAGTCGTGGCTATCCACTCTGGATTGCTTTGAAATCCCTATTTGCGGGATCGCATCCTGCCCCATACATCCCTGCGGCCGATTCGCTCCCACAGAGAGGGACTTCTCCGGGTGCCGTCCACTAGGCTATGCCAGCGGGCGACGCCCAGGGGAAGGGCCTTTTCTGTGGCGGGCCCGACCCTCTGGAACGACCTTCCCCCCGAAATTAGAACAACTACGGACCTCCGCTCCTTCCGTCAAAAACTAAAAACTCACTTCTTCTGCCTGGCCGACTTGGCTTAATCGACCCATTTACCTCAAGCTAAATATTCAAATTGTTTTATTAGGGATTTTTAAGGGTATTAGTTTTTAGATAGTCGGGGATATTAGCGCAGGGTCTAGGTTTAATTCATTTTAAATTGTATTATAATGTTTGTTGTTTATATATGTATTTTTAATTCCCTGTGCACCGCCTCGAGTCCCTTCGGGGAGAGAGAGCGGTTTACAAATTAAATTATTATTATTATTATTAGTAGTAGTAGTAATAGTAGTAGTAGTAGTAGTTGTAGTAGTAGTAGTAATAGTAGTAGTATGACCAGGCAGAAAACAGATTCTTTCAGAACTTAATCTTCTTTTCAGCGGGGGGGGGGGGGGAAGGAACACCGAACTGCTGTGTTTGGAAGTAATCTGAGATCTCATTCGGCTCATTCCTAGATACCAGGGCACCAAGAAAGAGTTGAAATTATGTTTTGTTTCTCCCCCAGCTAGAAATTGGGCATGGCTAGGCTAGTCTAGTGAAGAAGGGGACACGGTGGCTCAGTGGCTAAGATTCTGAGCTTGTTGATCAGAAAGGTCAGCAGTTCAGCGGTTCGAATCCCTAGCGCCGCGTAACAGAGAGAGCTCCCGTTACTTGTCCCAGCTTCTGTAAAACCGAGGCGTTCAAAAACACGTAAAAGTGCAAGTAGAAAAATAGGGACCACCTTTGGTGGGAAGGGAACAGTGTTCCGTGCGCCTTAGCATTTAGTCATGCCGGCCACATGACCACGGAGACGTCTTCAGACAGCGCTGGCTCTTCGGCTTTGAAACGGAGATGACAACCGCCTCCTAGAGTCGGGAACAACTAGCACATATGTGCGAGGGGAACCTTTACTTTTACCTTTAGTCTAGTGAAAAGCAGAACCAGGGATGATATGATAGCAGGATTCCAACATTTGAGGGGCTGCAATATTTCATATGTTTTAGCCTCCAGTCCTTTAATCCTCTTAGTTGCTGTGCTACTGTGTTTCCCTGAAAATAAGACAGGGTCTTAATTTCTTTTGACCCCTGTAATAAGCACTTGGCCTTATTTTTGGGGAGGTCTTATTATTTTTGAGGTGCAGGAGGTGGCGAGCCTGGTCACCTCACCGCTGCTGCTGTGTTGCAATATTGGGGGGGGGGGATTATATTCAGGGGAGGGTTTATTTTAGCACATGAGCTCAAGAGCCCGATTGGACTTATTATCTGGGGAGGTCTTATTTTCGGGGAAACAGGCTACTGATTGTAGGCTTTAGCATCTGAAGGCACAACTTTGTGAAGGGGTTTTTTATGGGGGCGGGAGGGGGTGTTATGTCATAATCCCCGATGGCTTCTCAAAAGCCAGCGAAGTCCGCTTTCCCTTCTGTATGCGTGCCCCAGAGAAAGGGGCCTCACATTTCCTTCCGACAAGGGAATGTAAGCCGATCTTGGCCGCAGAAATCTTTGCTCAGCAATTTCGGGCTTTGTTTTCATTGGCCGGCCCTGAAAGCAGTTTGGGATGCTGTACCTTTGCCAAGGGAAAGGCTCCGTTGAGGTTGCTCAAACGCCGATTCTGCAGGAGAGGAGGAGGCGGGGCACGGGTGGAAGTGGGGACATCTAATTGGGCCTGAGGAAAGCCAGGCTCCGATATTGTTCAAACAGTTTGCAGGCTGAGGAAAGGGAGCATTCAGGGGTGGGCAGTTCCCTTTCCCAAACGGCCGTATGAGAAACTGGGATGGTCACACAGAGCTGAACTGACCAGGTTCAGGTGCAGAGAGAGAATCTGCGTGCAAATTGTAAAGAAAAAAAAAAGCAGTTGCTGTCAGGCCTAGAAGCCACCTTTGGCGCTGGGCCTTCAGGCCTGCCACATTTTATTGCTTTGGGAAACAGAGAAGGGGGGCTTATAAGGAGTGGGGTAGATCGAGTCAAAATTGTCCGAGTTTGTTGCAGAAATCACATCCAGAAAGCACGCAGGGATAACTGATTCAGCAGGATTTATTAACTTCTTTATATGCATACTCTGTTTCCCTGGATAAAAAGACCAATCGGGCTTATTGCTTTAGCATGTGCTAAAATAAGCCCTCCCCTGAAAATAAATCCTCCCCGAAAATATTGCAACACAGCAGGAGCCATGAGGTACCCACGCTCGCCGCCTCCTGCACCTCAAAAATAATAAGACCTCCCCGAAAACAAGGCCAAGTAGTCAAAAGAAAATAAGACCCTGTCTATTGGGGAAACACAATAATAACAAATGAGTAAATGTACAATAGGGCATGCGGTGGTTCAGTGGCTAAGACTCTGAGCTTGTTGATCAGATTCCCTAACGCCGAGTTATGGAGGGAGCTCCCGTGACTTGTCCCAGCTTCTGCCAACCTAGCAGTTTGAAAGCATGTAAAAATGCAAGTAGAAAACTAGGAACCCTCTTTGGTGGGAAGGGAAATGTGCTCCATGCGCCTTCCACATAGAGTCATGCTGGCCACATGACCATGGAGACGTCTTTGGACACCGCTGGCTCTTCGGCTTTGAAACAGAGATGAGCACCGTCCCCTAGAGTTGGGAATGACTAGCACATATGTGGGAGGTAAACCTTTGCCTTTAGCTTTAATCTCTTTATGCAGATCTATGGTGCGACTTTTTGGGAAGTATTTCTTTACGCATATATATATATCTCCTGTGCACCGCCCCGAGTCCCTTCGGGGAGAGGGAGCGGTCTACAAATTAAATTTGATTTGATTTGATTTGATTTATCACCAAATTGCAATATATACATATACATCTACATGTATATGAAATAATATTTCAATTATTTTGTTCCCCTTTTTGGCGGCTCCAGCCACCCGCGTAAATTGTCGATTATTTATTTAAGATGTGCAATAGCAAATCATTTAAAAAGAAAGCCATCTGAAGTAAGTAATAATTTTGGCACAGATGAGCAATAAACTTGCCCCCCTGATGTTCTGATTTTCCATTTTAAAAATGAAAAGAAACCCTCTTTGTTGAATTGCAGCCCATCTTCCCTTGTTAATGAATCAGCTTATCGAAGTAAACCTCAGTAAAGCCCAAACTGTAAAATTATCATGAAATCCCAATAAGCTTTAGGGTTTTTTTTGTGCCATCCACACACACACTGACAATATGAAGGCCTTCCCTTATTCTAAATATATCTTCAGATTTTCCTGGAGCATTTAAAATAAGATTTATGCATATTTCTCCCCCACCCCCTAGGATCAACGAAATGATCTCCATCACTCCTTTGAGGCAATTAAAATAGGAACTTTGACATTTAAGATATTATTCTCCCTCTTCATTAAACAATTATAAATAATAGCAATAATTAGCAAATTTGTGCTATTCATTCTCCTGCCGAAGGAAACCTTTCAGGTTAATAATCGGAGCTGTTAAGGCTCACCTTTTAATCAAAGGATTGACTGTTGTAAAGAAAAACGAAGGCTGGTTTGCTTACAGATGATGGATAATTATGAAAGTCTAGTCCAATCTAAACACCGATGGACAGTTGAGAAGACTTAGCAGTTGGGCTAAAGCAGGGGTATCAAACACAAGGCCTGGGGGATGGATCTGTCCAGGGAGGACCATGTGGCGGCCGTGGCCAGGGGGGCGTTTCATCAGGTACGCCTGATGCGCCAATTGCGCCCCTTACTGGACCGGGCTGCCCTTCGCACAGTCACTCAAGTTCTCGTGACATCCCGACTCAACTACTGCAATGCTCTCTACATGGGGCTTCCCTTGAGGTGCACTCGAAAGCTACAGCTAGTCCAGAATGCAGCCGCGCGGGTGATTATGGAGAAATTGGGCATGACAAGGCTAGGCTAGTGAAGAAGGGAACGCAGAGGGGCTCAGTGGCTAAGACTCTGAGCTTGTCAATCAGAAAGGTCAGCAGTTTGGCGGTTTGAAACCCTAGCGCCGTGTAATGGAGTGAGCTCCCGTGGCTTGTCCCAGTTTCTGCCAACCTAGCAGTTTGAAATTCAAGTAGAAAAAAAGGAGCCACCTTGGTGGGAAGGGAACAGCGTTCCGTGCGCCTTCAGCATTTAGTCATGCTGGCCACATGACCACAGAGATGTCTTTGGGCAGCGCTGGCTCTTCGGCTTTGAAACAGAGATGAGTACTGCCCCCTAGAGTCGGGAACAACTAGCACCTATGTGCGAGGAGGGAACCTTTACCTTTACATTTAGTCTACGGAAAAGCAGAACCAGGGGCGATATGACAACAGTGTCCCAATAATTTGAAGGGCTGCAACGAAGAAGAGGGGGTCAACTTATTCCCCAAGGACCCAGAAGACAATACAAGAAGCAATGGATGGAGACTAATCAAAGAGAGAAGAATAACATGATGGTCGGTTTGGAGAACCTCCAAATCCCATCGCGGCTGGCTCCTCCCACACCTCCCCTCCCACACCCTCCTTCCCCTCCCGGGAAGTCTCCACGCGGCCCGTTTTCGATGCGAGATAAATGCAGAGCCCACACGGAGACTCGGGGAAGGTCAAAAACAGGTCTCCAGGAAGTTCCGGAAGGCTGGAAATGGGCCCGGAGCCCTAAGGAAGGCAGTTTTCGCCCTCCCAGAGGCTCAAAGAAAGCCTCCGGAGACTGGGGAAGGCGAAAACGGCAGGATGCAGGAGGCTGATTAGGCCACGCCCACCATGGCCACGCCCACCCAACAACTGGGCAGAGAACCCGTTGCTGAAATTTTTGAAGCCCACCGTTGGTTTAGTCTTTTCTCGCAGCTAAACATTGTTACCTCTTTTAATCTCTCTTCCCAAAGTTTATCCCTGATTTGCCTTTTGGGGGAACCTGTTCCAGAACTGAGATCCTGCCGCCCAACCAGAGGAAAGTGGAAATTATCGCTAACGGCGATTCATAAAATACATTTTTTTAAATGTATTCAGTTTGGATGCCGCCCAGCTCCAAATCTCTGTTGTTGTAGCCTAAAATCTGTCCTCTTGTTAGCCACATCACGCTGCTGATTTATGTTTATATTTAGTTTTTAATCAACTTCTATTCCCAAGCCTTTTCTATTCTTGATCGCTGCCTTTATTTTCAACTTGTTTCTTTATTAGTCTACCAAGCAGGGCCTCCACTGTTTCATCAAAATAATAATAATAATAAAATACGTTGAGTTTTACTACGCCGTTGATTCTCTCGGTAGCAATGACAATTCAACTGGTTTGTAGCAATATTATCTTTTTTTTTCAAACAAAGTTTTTTTTTATTTTTTGTTACATATTTAAAATTCTTTTGTAAACAGAATGTGGTCCAGTTTCCCCCTTTAACATTTTCACATATACTTAATTCCTTTTGCATTATAATTCCATTTCCCATTTTAGCCGTATTATTTTCTTCCCATATTTTCCAACTTTAATTTTTTTTTAGATATATAAAGCATGTCATTTTTATCCCTTTAGAAATAAACCAAATGTATCATTTCATTTCCATCTATTTTCTATGAGTAACATTTATCTTCCAGTGCAGTATTGTATATAATCAACATTTTACTCAATAATTTGCACGGTTAATGATACAGGTGAGACTTGAAAAATTAGAATATCGTGCAAAAGTTCATTTATTTCAGTAATGCAACATAAAAGGTGAAACTAATATATGACATAAGATTCATTACCTGCAAAGCAAGATGGTTCAAGCCATGATTTGTCATAATTTTGATGATTATGGCATACAGCTCATGAAAACCCCAAATCCACAATCTCAGAAAACTAGAGTATTACATGCAATCAATAAAACTAGGATTGTACATAGAACAATATCGGACCTCTGAAAAATATAAGCATGCAGATGTACTCAATACTTGGCTTGGGCCCCTTTTGCAGCAATTATTGCCTCAATGCGGCGTGGCATGGAAGCTATCAGCCTGTGGCACTGCTGAGGTGTTATGGAAGACCAGGATGCTTCAATAGCGGCCTTCAGCTCTTCTGCATTGTTCGGTCTCATGTCTCTCATCTTTCTCTTGGCAATGCCCCATAGATTCTCTATGGGGTTCCGGTCAGGCGAGTTTGCTGGCCAATCAAGAACAGTAATCCCACAGTTGTTGAACCAGGTCTTGGTGCTTTTGGTAGTGTGCTGGAAAATGAAGTCAGCATCCCCATAAAACTCATCTGCGGAAGGAAGCATGAAGTGCTCCAAAATCTCCTGGTAGACGGCTGAGTTGACCCTGGACTTAATGAAGCACAGTGGACCAACACCAGCAGATGGCATGGCTCCCCAAATCAACACAGACGGTTGAAGTCCACAAGTCTTAAAGTTCCCAAGTTTGGACATCCCTGATTTAAAGGCTCAGGAACCCTTTGCAGGTGTTATGGCTTCATTAGCTGATTGGACACTTTGAGCCTAGAATATTGCACCTTTTCACAATATTCTAATTATCTGAGATTGTGGATTTGGGGTTTTCACGAGCTGTATGCCATAATCATCACAATTATAACAAATCACAGCTTGAACTATCTTGCTTTGCATGTAATGAGTCTATCTCATATATTAGTTTCACCTTTGAAGTTGCGTTACTGAAATAAATGAACTTTTGCACGATAATCTAATTTTTTGAGTTTCATCTGTATTAGCATAGTTCAATCACATCTTAATTATCTACATACTAGTGGTGGGTTTCAAATTTTTTTAGAACCTACTCTCTACGTGTGGCCTATTTTGTGGGAGTGGCTTGGCAGTCATGTGACAGGGTGGGAGTGGCCAACTTGTAAAATGTGGTGAAACTCATTTAACAATGGTCTTGTTTAGCAACCAAAATTTTGGACTCAATTGTGATGATAAATTCTTTCTTTCTTTCTTTCTTTCTTTCTTTCTTTCTTTCTTTCTTTCTTTCTTTCTTTCTTTCTTTCTTTCTTTCTTTCTTTCTTTCCTTCCTTCCTTCCTTCCTTCCTTCCTTTCTCCTTTCCTTTCTTGCTTTCTTCCTTCCTTTCCTTCCTGTTGGGTTACCGGCAGCGGCAGGCCAGACTTACTTCTGGGTCCGCCGGTGGAACCCCCTCTCACCGGCTCTCTAAATTTCATCATCCGGCTCTTGCGAGTAGGTGCGAGCCTGCAGAAACCCACCACTGCTACATACCATTACCATGATTAACATATATCATTTTATTTTACTAATCCCCTTTTCCTAGTTTATCCTCCTCCTCTTTTTCTTCTTTTTATATGTATTATTTCTTTTCTTCTGGATCTTTTATCTCACTTTTTGATAGATTTTTTTAGATAACCCTCCCCAGGATTTTTCGTTTTCGCTTCCCACTATTATTTCTCTCTTTATTTTTGGGTAATTTATTTTTTGGGATACCATTTTCCTTGCTACTCTTTCTATGCCTCTGCAAATCTCCATCGTATTGTCTAACTGGCAATATTATCTTAAAGCAGTCTGGAATTCGAGATCTCCTCTGTTAAAATGAGTCCTCCTCCCGTATCATTTTCACCTTTTGACCGTTAGCAATCAGGGAGAGATGATGGTGATTCAATAGATATTGCACTCGGACATTTAACAGCTTTTGATCAAGTCCCTCCTCAAAGTTGTGAGTAAACTTGGCACGGGATGAAAGAACAGATTCAGGACTGGCTTTGCAATTAAAGAACAGGAGGTGAAGAATCTTTCTCAGCACAGGAATGCAAAAAAATAATCGTTGGGATTCTATATTAGGAGACTGGCTGTTTTGGCTGTTTTTTTAGTTTCATCATTAATAAGCCAAAGTGAGATAAAACAGCCACAAAATGGTCAGGTTTGGCCCGGACATCAAACCATTGATGGTTCGAATAGAAAGGATTGGAAAGAGTCCCGTAGTGAACTCATCCAGTTAGTTAAAGGTCAATGAAATGGAATTGGTGATTCAGTGGAAGTGTGAAGTCATTCACCCACCAACAAGCAAACAGATAGATAGATGGAGCCCTGGCTTCAGACACACATCAATTGGGCAGCTGTTGATCATGAAAATGATCTTGGAGTTGTGTGGGACAGCAAAATGAGGTAAATTGCTGGGAGGTAGAGGCCAAAGGATGGGAGACGGTGGGTGGGTGGGTGGGGCTACATTCAGTGTATAAGATGCACTCAAATTTTCACCCTCTTTTTTTGGGGGGAAGGGGCATCTTATACTCTGAAAAATATGGTAATTCTTCTAACTGTCTTGAAATTTCTCCTTAGTTCTCGGTTGTTCCACTCCTTGTTTGGTTTCCACCCCTTTCTTCAAGAGCACAGAGAGATTTGATCTGTGAGAGAGGTGTCTCTAAATTTGATAAATAAATACATAAACGCCAACATTTGCCCAGAGTTGCAGATAAAAATTGACCCCAGGGTGTCCGCCCATTGGTGGGGTGGAGGAGGAAGAGACTATAGCAAAGAGGCTCAGATCGCAAAAATAATTTTTTACTTTTTTTTTATGATGGTAATTCCTGTGCGGGTGTTAATGAAACAAACTAATTGAATGTATAAAATATTATGAAATTTATGATTTAAAATGTATGTACCCCTTCCTTTTATTATTTCCTAATGGAATATGTATGAAGACTCGGAGGCGGTCATCAAACCCGAAGTGGAAGCTCTTAAATATTGTTTAATACCTTACCTACCCCTTTCCTTTTATAAAGTGTTAAAACTAATAAAACTTTTTCAAATTTAAAAAAAAATGACCCCAGGGGCAAAACTGTAGGTTAGGTCTACCCAATGAGCTATCCTAGGTAGGAGCTAGGAGAGGCTGAAAACTCTTTGGAGTTTTGCAATCCAGAACTGGTACCCTAATTGACAGCTTAATGATCCAAACTTAAATGTTCCTCTTCTAGGTCTGAACTGTCATTTTCCTATTTCTTTCTAGTCTTGATGTTTCAAAATAGCTTATTATCCATATAATCCTTTTCCAGCCTAAAAGTCTGTAGAGATTCTCAATCATCCAGGTCACGGTTGTCCCAAAGATGCTTTTTCAGGAGGCAACTGGACTTTCTTGGTTTTAATTTTGAAGACGTTTCGCTTCTCATCCAAGAAGCTTCTTCATCTCTGACCGGATGGTGGGAAATGGAAGGATTTATCTTCCTTGCAGACAGCTGCTTCATAACCATCATGAAAGTAGCGAGTAGGTTCAATCCTCCATCTTTTTCCATTCTCTTCCCTACTCCTACCACTAGGTGGCAATGAAAGGGCACTGACCTGCATACTTTGTGGCCTTCAAACCAGGGGTAGGTTTCTTCCGGTATTATTGCCGGTTTGGGGCGCGCACGATTTCCACATGCACGCCTGATGCACGCTCCACGCACGTGCACAGTGGCCTTTAAATAGATCTGTGCATGCGCAGAACATTAAAAATATTTTTAAAAGGTGTTGCAGTGACTGGGGAACTGTTTTGGGGGCGTAGAGAGCATGCTGTCCCTACCGGTTCGGTGACCAAGTTGCCATTTCCGCTACCGGTTCCACCGAACCAGTGCAAACCGGTCGGAACCCACCTCTGCTTCAAACCCACAGCTTTGTGCTGAAAGTTGAGGGGGGGAGTCAGGAATGCCGACTAGTTGAGAACCTATTTAGCTGCCTCCTCCTGCCCACCCTGCTTTTCATTCATTCATTTCATTTATTAAACTTATATACCGCTCCCTTTCCCAAAAGGGACTCGGGGCGGTGCACAGGAAATTAAAAAAAACATATAGAAACATGACAATGTACAAAATTTAAAATCAAATTAAATTATTAACCCTGTGCTAAAATTTACAATAAATTAAAACTATTTCCCTTAAAAACCAATTAAAACAATTTAATTTCAGGCTAAAGGCTAGGTGGAGTTAGGCCAGGCCGGCCTGTTGGAAAAAATAAGTCTTGAGTTTCTGGCGGAAAGAACGGAGGTCCGTGGTCATTCTAAGTTCCTCAGTGTCTAATTTGACCAGGGTTATTTTTGTACCCATTTCAGATGATACACGTACTTGTTTGTTAGGCACTGCAATTTCCATGCTCTCCAATTCAAACAGAGAAAATTTAAAGAATGTTTGAGGCATGCATTGGTAAAGGTATGCTTAGTGTTCAGAAGATATGAAGAATTCCGTTGCAAATGATGATGATTCATAATATGAAAAACGTGTGGTCAGAAATTCCAAAGTATCCAGGAAGTTATCAAAGGGATCAGAATGTCGGGGAAAGAGTTGTGTTAAAGGAAAGAGAAGAGAAGAAAATCTTTTCTCCCAGGAACTATTTTAGAAATATCCAAAGAACCTAAAACACATTGGATAGTTTATTTGATATACTTATTTGATAAGGAGATAAGGAGAAATTTCCTGACAGTTAGAACAATTAACCTAGTTACCTAGTTACATGCGAGACCGTCTCCTGCCCCATACATCCCTCAGACCGATACGCTCCCACAGAGAGGGCCTTCTCAGGGTACCGTCGGCCGGACAATGCCAACTGGCGACACCCAGGGGAAGAGCCTTCTCTGTGGCGGGCCCTGCCCTTTGGAACGACCTACCCCCTGAATTACGCACCATCACCGACCTCCGCCTCTTCCGCCAGTGTCTAAAGACACATTTGTTTCATCTAGCCGGCCTAGCGTAACCTCCATAATGACTATTTTAGACAGTTTTTAAATTTTGGGGATTTTAATTTGGTTTTAGCGCAGGATGATTATTAAATAAGTTTTTTAAATTATTTACTTGATTCTGTATGTATTTTTAAATTCCTGTGCGCCGTCCTGGGTCCTTTTGGAGAAGGGCGGGGTATAAATTTAATAAAATAAATAAATAAAAACCTCTGGAACAGCTTGCCTCCAGAAGTTGTGAATGCCCCAACCCTGGAAGTCTTTAAGAAGATGTTAGATAGCCATTTGTCTGAAATGATATAAGGTTCCTGCCCACGCAGGGGGTTGGACTAGAAGACCTACAAGGTCCCTTCCAACTCTGCTATTGTATTGTATTGTATATGCAAGCTCCTTTTAAACGCTCGTTTTGGTCTTTTCCCTTCCTTTGTTGCAAAGCAGAAAGAAACTTGAACCCAAAAAGGAAGTCTGTAGAACAACAATAAATCCCTAGTTGAGATAAGTTTTATATAGTTTATTCGTTCTTTTCAGAGAGTTGGTTGCATTGCAGTGGGACCGTGAATATTCACATTGAACGGGAAGCAGGCTGCCTAGGTTGCAATAGTGGAGATAGCATTGTTATTATGGGAATAATGGCAATCAAAAGAAGGTGAACATTTTGGAATGCTTGCAGATTTCAGCAAGCTTTCAGGCTCTTTGCAAGCTTTTCTACGTTAAAAGCAAACAAGTAGAGTTTCTTTTAACTTGATTTTGATCCCAGATGAGACGTATCTCTGTAGTTGGCTGAGCAACAGTCCAGAAATGGTTTGCTGTTGTCTTCTTCTAAAATGTTCGTTCAACCGCCCTAGCAAACCAAAGCCCTAGAATTGTTCAGAGTTCACCCATCCAAGCATGAACCCAACCTAAACGTGCTTAGCTTTTTAACCAAGACCAGGTCAGTGCCTTGCGGAATTAGAAAGATGCAAATCAAAGATCCAATTTGAATTTGCATTTCTATTTGAATGATGAATTCAAACTGAATTTGTGATGCGATCCACTAAGAGCGTGTGTGCAGAACTCCATCAAATCTTCAAAGAGAATTATTCAACTTGTGGGTTGAGATTCAGAGAGGAGCTTTGATTGTACCAAAATTCAATCTTCAGGTGGAAATTTCACAGCATCTGGAACAAAAAATGGGTTATGCCATTCAGTGAGATCCAGTTAGATCTACTTCTTCTTTGTTTTCACTAACACACTCTGAACTTGCAAAATTTGGGACAGGGTTTTTATCTAGCTTTGCTTAGGAATACCTGGAGTGGGAGGTGGGGGGTTTCTGTTTGGGGAAAAATGTGAAATTTCACACGATGTGACATTTCCCACAATCAAGACCCAATCATGTGCTGGCATTGCAGAGTGGGTGGCCCTCAAGTCTTAGTAAAGGTAAAGGTTCCCCTCGCACATATGTGCTAGTGGTTCCCGACTCTAGGGGGCTCTGCTCATCTCCGTTTCAAAGCCAAAGAGCCAGCACTGTCCGAAGATGTCTCCGTGGTCATGTGGCTGGCATGACTCAACGCTGAAGGTGCATGGAACGCTGTTCCCTTCCCACCAAAGGTGGTTCCTCTTTTTCTACTTGCATTTTTACATGCTTTCAAGCTGCTGGGTTGGCAGAAGCTGGGACAAGTAATGGGAGCTCACTCCGTTATGAGGTGCTAGGGATTCGAACCGCCGAACTGCTGACCTTTCTGATCGATAAATTCAGTCTTAGACTTAGGCAATCAAGTCTTATACCTTTCTTAGAAAATAAAAGAAGGGTAGATGTTTGAAGCCTAGAACTTGACTTTTGTGTCCATCTAACTCAGCGGTGAAATTCAAAAATGTTCCCTACTGGTTCTGTGGGCGTGGCTTGGTGGTCATGTGACTAGGTGGGCGTGGCGGTCATGTGACCAGTTGGCCGTGGCTGCACAACTGACTCGCGCACAATGTAAAAGCAGCTGGACCACACAAAATGTTCCCTGTAACGTGAGGGAACCTCACCGAATCACAGAGAGCTCAGAAACAACTATATCACACTTTACACAAAAATAACCCCAAACCACACAACAGACTTACACACAATGCAAAAGCAGCTGGGCTTCACACAACATAGCCCCTGCCACAAGCAGGAACCTCGCAGACAATCAGGCACAGCTGATTGTCCTACAGCTGATTCCTGGAACTTTTAAAGCATTTTTTTTTTTTTACTACGAGGTTTGGCCAAATAGATAGTTTAAAAAATGCTTGCCAAACATTTTAAAAAGTTCCGATGATTGGTGCGGCACAGCTGATTGTCACGCAGCTGATTCCTGGAACTTTTAAAAACTTTTTAAAGCATTCTTTTTTTTTTTTTTTACTACCGAACTGGTAGCATTTCACCCCTGATCTAACTTAGAAAAAGAAGGAGATGAGAGACACTGAGATATACAGGATCCTGGAAGCCCCAAAAAAAGGCTTCCCATTCGTTTTGCATCTGTATCTGTTTTGAAATGCACCAGGGCGGGTGAGATCCCTTCCATGCTATCACCATTCAAAACAGGCCTCTCGGACTTCAAAGGTTCCTTATCTCAATTTGGCCCAGCTGAAAGGTTATCCAACTGCAGTTCTCTCCCCCCATCCTCTCCCTAAAATCAAAATGCAGGAACTGGCCTAGATCAAGAACTAAGGAGGGTCTTTGGAAAAGACATAACAGGTGCAAAGGGAGGGAACCGCAGTGGGAAAAAACTGTGATCTTGTATTCCGACTTAGTTCTCCCTGCATCGTATAACATCGGCCATACAATACAATACAATAGCAGAGTTGGAAGGAACCTTGGAGGTCTTCTAGTCCAACCCCCTGCCTAGACAGGAAACCCTATACCATTTCAGACAAATGGCTATCCAACATCTTCTCAAAGACTTCCACGGTTGGGGCATTCACAACTTCTGGAGACAACTTCTGTTCCACTGGTTAATTGTTCTCACTGTCAGGAAATTCCTGGCCATAAAGGTGTATAAATTGACATCCCTGCTTGAAGTTGCTTCACTGGGGCAGCATGCAAATGTTGACAATAAATCATGACCATCACTCTAGCCCTTGTCTATCCATTGCAGGATGAAGGCCTCTTCCGCATGTTTCCAATCCATATGGTCCTGAGCTTTCTTTGGCCCATTGGGCCTGCAATACTTGCTGATGTCGCCACTCCATCTTTAACAGATTAACAGAGTTGGAAGGGACCTTGTAGGTCAGCTAGTCCAACCTCCCGCCCAAGCAGGAGATGTAGTGCCAGAGGTGGCATGTAGAGCCCCCTCTGCTGGTGCGCACACTGTCGCCCCAGGTCAGCTCTCTGTGAGGTTCTGTTCCCCTGCAAACAACGAAACAGAAGCTCACGAAAGAAAAAGATCTTACCTCTTGCGGTACTGACGGTGTTGGGATGCTCTCACTTTCACTGGCCAGCTGGTCTTCGTGTCCACGCTAAGCATGCTTGCATGCCCGCACATGCACACATGCAAGTCCATGCATGTGTGCGCCAGAGGTGGGCTGCCAATTTTTCTACTACTGGGCAGGTGGGTGGAGCCTCTCACTGCCGCTACTACCGGTTCACCCAATCTGGGCCAAACCAGGAGCAACCCACCTCTGGTGGGCCCATATGTCCACGTTTGGGCATGCACATGAACACAGTTTGGGCACTCGGTGTCTAAAAGGTTCGCCATCACTGCCCTAGGCCATTTCTGACAGAGGGCAGTCCAGTCCCTCCTTGAAAGCCTCCAGGGATGAAGCTCCCACAACTTCCGAAGGCAACTTCAGTTCCATGGTTTGATTGTTCTCATGGTCAGAAAGTTCCTCCTTACTTCTAGGTTGAATCTCTCCTTGGTCAGTTTCCATCCATTCTTCCTTCTCTGGCCTTCAAAGGGGCTTTGGAGAATAGCTTGAAACCTCCTCCCCCCCGGAAGACTGTTATCATGTCTCCCCTGGTCCTTCTCTTCACTAGACTAGCCGTGCCCAGTTCCTGCAATTGCTCTTCCTATGAAATTGCCTTCGGAAGTTGTGGGAGCTTCATCACTGGAGGCTTTCAAGAAGTGATTGGATTGCCATTTGTCAGGAGTGATGTAGGGTCTCCTGCTTATGTAGAGGGAGGGTGCTAGATCAGGGGTCTCCAACCTTTGCAACTTTAAGTCTGAAGGACTGCAGCTCCCAGAATTCTCCAGTCAGCTTTGCTGCCTTGCTTAGCGATGGACGTTCTGGCTCCAGTGGTGGTTGTAAGATGAGGACTATGGGTATGCCAAGAGATGCACTATTGCTCAGCTTCTCTATCAAAGCTGTCTGGAGAAATCTGGGAGCTGATGTCCTTCAGACTTAAAGTTGCAAAGGTTGGAGACCCCTGGGCTAGATTATCTATAAGGTCCCTTCCAACTCTGTGAGTCTGTTAAATGCCTGCAACAAAACGAGCGAGCTCAGAGAGCATCAAGAACCTTTTCCCCCTGTTTCTTTATTTTATTTTATTTTTTGCTGGGCTTGGCAAGCCTTCCGTTGCATTTCAGAAGGTGGCTTTATCCGCTGCGCCATGCAGACCTCTGTCGAGGGGTCCTTGGGCTGGACCCGCAACACTCGAGCCATTGTGTTTTTCGCAGGGTGAAGTGGAGGATTTAGGCTGAGCCCATCGAGTTCTTCTATTGACCCCCTCGTCTGAGCGGCCCGTTTTCCTAGCAACTTGAAAACACCCCCGTCTATTTGTGCAGATGATGGATTAGCCACCATTATTTGCCGAGAAGATTATAAAGACGAGAGGAAATGTCACGGGCACAGATAAATAGGCATGTCAATATTTGGGGCCAAGGCTGGAAGAAAAGAGGAAAGTGATTCCCGATGACCTTAGATCAAATGAAAATTGTCCCCTCCCTTCTTCTTCTTTTGCAAGTTACCAATGCCGCTGTTGAGGGGCTGAATGCTGGAGGAGGCAACGTGGTTGCTAAGACATCCCAAGTTGGTGGATTCGGCGTTCAGTTGTTGTTTTTTAATTCAATAAGGTTATCTGCCCTTAAAGCTCCCTTTTAAGCTCTCACCAGTAAAGGAATTCCTGGGTCAGCTACAAGGCACAAACAGTCGACTGTTTTCAAATACTGAAGTGCACCCAGCACGGAATATTTCAATAGCAATGCATTTTCCCTCTTGAACCCACGGCGTTGACCTTATCCTATGAGGCACTGCCTCTTAAGCGAGGCATTTCGTTCTCCATTGTTTCTTCTCCTTAAAGGAGCTCAGAACATTTTTTTTTTGGGTAAGACGGGAAACATTGAGCAACACGTCTTTGCCCTCCAACGGTGATCCTTAGCTCGCAATTTGGCCTTAAAAAAAATCCAACCACATCAAATTTAGTTCTCTGAATCATATCCTAAAATTGAAGGATAGCGTGGCCACTTCTATTATAAGCTTTGAAAGCATATTTTAGAACAGTGGCAGGGAACCTTTTCGGCTGGCGCTCGCTTGCGCTCCTCTGGGTCACAATCGGAAAGAGGAGATAGCCAGGGGGCATGGACACTAGAGATTGTATTTAGCCTGTTCTGACCGGTTCGGGAGAAGCGGTGATGGAAATTTTGAGTAGTTTGGAGAACTGGCAAATAGGCTGGCCACGCCCCTGCTGCCTCCCAGTTGATCTTCTTTTGTTGCCTTGAACAGGGGAACCGAGCTGGAAAGCAGGTTAGTGGGGTGGAGAGGGAAATGGGGATTTTGCAGTATCCCTCCCCTGCCATGCCCAGAAAGCCACACCGACAAAGCCACACCACGCACACAAAGCCTTGCCCACAAAACCGGTAGTACATTTTTCTGAATCCCACCACTGATGCACACACCAGAAAATGAACTTCTGGTTTCCAGTGCACACATGCATACTGGCCGGCTAGTCTCCCAGTTACTGGCGCACATGCACATGCAACATCAGCTGGCTGGTGTGTATGCTCGTGCTGGAAAAGAAAAGACCAGCTCTTCCAGTTTCTGGCACTGCTCCACACACAAAGGCCATCTGATCTTTGTCTGCACATGCGTACCGGAAACCTGGAAGAGGAACAGGCAAAGCCATGCGTGCCAGGTGACATGGCTCCACGTACCACTTCGGGGACACATGCCATAGGTTCGCCATCACGGTTTTAGAATATGAGGCATAATTCTAACCACGCTCCTGGTTCTAAAGCTTGGGGCAACTAAATCTGACTTACTTAATGGCATTCAACTCTTTTGAAGTTGAATTTGGCTCAGGATTCCCCCATCAATCAATTTTCCACCAAGGCTGTGATAATCTAACGTTGCACCCACTTTTTCTCTCCTTCCAGATGAATGGGAACCTAGGTGAGCTCTCTTTCATATGAGTATGAAAATACAATATCATGGAGGAAATCTGAGCGGTCTGTCCTGTTTTCAACCCAGCAAGATCCATCTATGATTAGCCTCTTGTAAGGTGAGAAGAATCGGGACTACATACAAACTTCCAGGTAAGATGATTTATTGATCATTCCTATAGACAACAATCTAGTCAATGAATGCATTAAATTGACGCTAGATAAGAGTCAACGGAATTCAAGAGAGGTTGAACTTAGATTGATTGTGGGAGCGTAATGATTCTAGGCTGGTTACTCATCTGACTCCACCTCCCCCAAGCTTTGCCCAGTCTTCTACACTTCCCTTCTTTCAAGTGATCAAGTGAGTCATTGCTGCAACTTCTCCTTCTTCTCACCCAAGAAGATTCTAGCAAGAGCGTGTACTAACAGCCCTCAAGTACCTTATAGTGAGATTAGAATTCCAGGTCAAGTCTGTTGCTCCACCCCATGAAATTCCATGCAGAAAAGTAGAGAAAGATAAGAGCTACATTATTCAAATCATGCGATGTGATCAGGACACAGAGGATCATTGAACGATGTGAAGCTTTATCTGCTGTCTGAAATGGCACAGCTTGTCCTAAGCATAAACTTTGAGACTTTCAAGAAAAGATTGGACTGCCATTTGTCAGAAATGGTGTAGGGTCCCCTGCTTGAGTGGGGGGGTAGGACTTAGATGGCCTAGAATATCCCTTCCAACTCTGTTAATCTGTTAAATCTGTTACATTTCCTGAGAGAAAATTAGATCTCCATAATGTAAAGGTCCCAGTCAGGTGCAGAGGTGCAAAAGCATAAGGATGACCTTAACTTTTTAGAAAGAATTTTGTTATGGCTACATAGCATCTAGCTCCCCTCTCCCATTTTCCCACAATAGAAAATGCATAGTAGAGTAATAGAAAGTGTGGTAGGCCAAAAGATCCAAAAGAAAAGATGGCTGCAGGCCTGACATCTCCTTGCACATATATGCTAACCGTTCCCGACTCTAGTGGGCAGTGCACATCTCTGTTTCAAGAGCCAGCGCTGTCTGAAGACAACTCCATGGTCATGTGGCCAGCATGACTCAATGCCGAAGGTGCAGGGAACGCTGTTACCTTCCCATCAAAGATGGTGGTTCCTATTGTTCTACTTGTATTTTTACATGCTTTCGAGCTGCTAGGTTGGCAGAAGATGAGACAAGTAAGAGGAGCTTACTCCGTTACTCGGCGCTAGGGATTTGAACCGCCAAACTGCCAACCTTTCGATCAACAAGCTCAGCATCTTAGCCACTGAGCCACCACGTCCCTTAAATCCCCATAACAGGTCTCAAACAATGTGTTAGTTAATTAGTTAGTTAGTTAGTTTACTTTATTGTCATTACACCTCATTGAATGAAATTAAATGCCATCTTCAGTGTACATTATAACTATAAAAATAAAACACAAGAATACACATCCTTCACATTCTATACCAGGGGTCCCCAACCTTTGCAACTTTAAGTCTGAAGGACTTCAGCTCCCAGACTTCTCCAGCCAGGGGTTGGGGACCCCTGTTCTATACAATTGAATTGAAAACCCCTGATATTGCATGAATATTACACTATACCATAGAATTCAATATAGTTACTGCTTTGGGGTAGAAGCCTATTTGTTTTTCAGCCTATTTCTCCTTGTTTTTATTATCCTGTACCGTCTGCCAGATGGTAATAGTTAAAAAAAAATAGGGTGCCCAGGATGAGATGGATCTTTAAGAATGTTTTGAACTTTCTTAAGGCCAAATTCCCTTTAGCATAGAAAGTGCCACAAATTACTCTGACTTTTTCCCCCTTTTCTTAGCAGACTTATCTCAAACCCGTCCATTCTTTGAGGTCATTAAACTGGCAAGGTAAACCCATATCGTTTCAGCCGAAGCAAACAATAGCTTCGCTGTTATCCGTGCCAGGAATGGATGAGTTAGAACATCCTTGTGAAAGCTTGCTTTCAAATGGGTTGCTAGGCAAAGATGGACCAGGAGTCAGAGTCGCAATTTGGGGGCACACCTGTTAGACAGCTAAAGACCACCAATCTGCTTGGATCGAAGGAGACTCCGGGCACAATTCCAGTATTGCTGAGCAAGTCCATCTCGAAAAGTGGCTTTAAGTTAGATCTATTTGTCCCTCTGGTCTGTTTCTTTCTGCCTTCTGTTTCGGCATCCCATGAAGTTGATACCTGCTCTATTAAGAATTTTAATTTGTTTATATCAGAACCAAAGTTCAGCCAGGGGTGGGCTGCTGGGGGTTCACACGGGCTCAGGCAATTCTCTAGCTAGGAATTTGCCTCCCAAATGCCCACCTCTGGTTGGCTCCGCCCCTCCCTCACCGCCGCTCCCAGGAGACTTCACGGAGGCTCGGGGAGGGGGGAAAACGGCCCTCCCCGAGCAGTGGTAGATTCCAGACTCTGTCGAAACTGGTACTGAGCTGTACCGCCTGGAACCCAAAATTTTGAGCCTAGTGGCGTAAGGGATTGTATTGTTGAGCAGAGGAGTGGAGTAATTCCCCTTGATTTGACCCTAACAGATTTCTACCTTTTGTCAACATTGGGGTCCCTGGTGCTCTCTGAACTTGGTTGTTTTGTTGTAGATGTTTCATTGCCTAACTAGCATCATCAGTACCAGAAGGGAATTGGGTTTGTGGAGAGGAGGAGGAGGAGGAGGAGGAGGAGGAGGAGGAGGAGGAGGAGGAGGAGGAGACGACGACTATGACTATAGGGTCCCTGGTGCTCTCTGAGCTTAGCTGTTTTCTTGTACTGTAGATGTTCTATTGTCAAACTAGCATCATCAGTGCTAGAAAGGAATGGGGTTTGTGGAGAGGAGGAGGAGGAGGAGGAGGAGGAGGAGGAGGAGGAGGAGGAGACGACTATGACTATAGGGTCCCTGGTGCTCTCTGAGCTTAGCTGTTTTCTTGTACTGTAGATGTTCTATTGTCAAACTAGCATCATCAGTGCTAGAAAGGAATGGGGTTTGTGGAGAGGAGGAAGAGGAGGAGGAGGAGGAGGAGGAGGAGGAGGA
Source organism: Rhabdophis nuchalis (assembly GCA_039707465.1). Classification (NCBI taxonomy): domain Eukaryota; kingdom Metazoa; phylum Chordata; class Lepidosauria; order Squamata; family Natricidae; genus Rhabdophis; species Rhabdophis nuchalis. Next base: position 4,900,609 of record CM077653.1, on the reverse strand, counting down.
GGAGGAGGAGGAGGAGGAGGAGGAGGAGGAGGACGATGACTATGGGCTCCCTGGTGTTCTCTGAGCTCAATGGCTTTTCTTGTAGATGTTTCACTGCCAAACTTGGTCATTTCATCAGTGCATCTATCTTTGCATGCAAGAGAAGTCAACGCAACTTCCCTCTGGCTTTAAAGTCGACTCCATCCACCCATTTTTGGCAACCGGTTGCTTTCATCAACCACTCCTGGCATGAGATTTTTACCCTTTTCTTCCTTCAACAAAAAACAAAACAAAACAAAAAATTGAATCATTGCTGACCTGCTTCTTCCCCTATGAGTCAAGCATGGCTCCTGGGTTAATCACCCAGTTACACTATTTAGCATCTCCCCCCTCCCCATTCAGGAAATGATTCAGTCCAGAGGGCTGGGTTTTCTTTTTCTCATCTCCGTTTCCATCCTCCGCCCTTTTGCCCAGGAAGAAGACGAGGGAAAAAAACACGGTTCGGGGGCTTTTCTCCTCTCCCAGTCTGCCCTTAGATTTCATTTTACAACCCCCCCACCCACCGGCGTCAAGGAGGGCTGAGTCATCGCTTGCCCTTCACTTTGCAGCAACGTGACCGCATTCCGCCGTGTGTAGCTGGGAGTGTTGGGAGAGGCAGAGCAGCGGAGACAAATATCTGTGCCCAGTTGGGGGACCAAGAAGGGGAACGGGGAGCGTCGCTTACTCAACGTCAGTTGGGTGTGGGCCAACGCTGTCCTTTCCTCCGAAGGAAGAGGGGAAAGAGAGAGGGTTACTAAGGAGAGGTCATCAGGATGGCGCTGGAAGGGTCCTTGGAGGTCTTCTAACCCAAGCCCTCAAGCAGGAGACCCTATACCAGGGGTGGGCAAACTTTGCAACTTTAAGTCTGAAGGACTTCAGCTCCCAGACTTCTCCAGCCAGCAAAGCTGGCTGGAGAATTCTGGGAGCTGAAGTCCTTCAGACTTAAAGTTGCAAAGTTTGCCCACCACTGCCCTATACTATTTCAGACAAGTGTCTATCCAGTGTCATCTTTTTTTGTTTAACGTTTTTTTTTTAATTTTTGTGTTCTCTAGATACAATTATAGGTATACATTCACATCGTTATTATTCTGTTTTACATTTGTTGTTCTTATACATTTGTCATTCCATTTAATAGTTTATAATGTACAGTTTGGGCTGGTTTGTTTACCATCCCTTCTTCCTGTTGTAACACCAACTAGTTTTCCCTTTCTTTTCTCCCTCCCTCCCTTCTCTACTTCCTTCCTTCCTCCTCTCCTTCCCCTTCCTTTTTCCCTTCCCTTTCTCCTATTCCTACTCTTCCTCTTCCTCTTCCCCTTCCTACCCTCTCCTTCTCTTCTTCTCCCTTCCATTCCTCCTCTCCTTGCCTCTTTCTTCTCTCCTCCTCTCTCCCTTTCTTTTCTTCCTCCCTCCCTTCTCTACTTCCTTCCTTCCTCTCTCCTTTTCCTTCCTTCTTCCCTTACCTCTCCCCTACTCCTCTCTTCCTCTTCCCCTTCCTGCCCTCTCTCCTTCTCCCTTCCATCTTCCTCTCCTCACCTCTATCTTCCTTCCCTCCTCTTCCTCTCATTTCCTCTCCTCCTCTCTCCCTTTCTTTTCTTCCTCCCTCCCTTCTCTACTTCCTTCCTTCCTCTCTCCTTCCCCTTCCTTCTTCCCTTACCTCTCCCCTACTCCTCTCTTCCTCTTCCCCTTCCTGCCCTCTCTCCTTCTCCCTTCCATCTTCCTCTCCTCACCTCTATCTTCCTTCCCTCCTCTTCCTCTCATTGCCTCTCCTCCTCTCTTCCTTTCTTTTTCCATTGTTGTAGGTGTCCCTTCCAGCTCTTACTTTTTATTTTCTTGGGGTGGTATTTCCATAAACCCAAATCCTTCTCAAGGAAGCAAAGGGGGTTCTCCCCCTTTGTATCTTATTTTTGAATATATACTTATATATTATTATTTTCTTCCAGTGTCTTCTTTGAGCCTCCACAAGTTTTGTTCCTCTGATGTATTGCTCTCATCATCGGGAAATTTTTCCTTAATTCAAGCTTGCTTCACTCATTGATTAGTTTCCATCCACTGTTTCTTGTCTTGTCTTCAGGGACTTTGGGAAATGACCTCCTCATTTTGAGGCAGCCCCTCAAATACTGGAAGACTGCTATCATGTCACTCCAGGTCCTCAGATCTTCTCCTGTCATAATTTTCTGAACTACTGATATTCTGGTTTGTGGCTTTACCTTGGGGTATGAGGAGCTTGAACTGTGCAGAGTTCACACTGAAAAAGAAAATGGTTGGGATTTGCAATGGGACCTATGTTTTGGGTCGGCCCCACCCACTCAAATGCACTAGAACAGGGCTGCCCAAACTTGGCAACTTTAAGACTTGTGGCCTTCAACTCCCAGAATTCCTCAGCCAGCCATGGAGCACTGGTTTTTTGACACATGTTTAAATAATGCAGCACCCAATTTGCTCATCTCCGTTTCAAAGCCGGAGAGCCAGTGCTGTCCGAAGATGTCTCCATGGTTATGTGGCTGGCATGATTAAAGGCCGAAGGCGCACGGAACGCTGTTCCCTTCCCACCAAAGGTGGTCCCTATTTTTCCACTTGCATTTCTTACGTGCTTTCGAACTGCTAGGTTGGCAGGAGCTGGGACAAGTCACGAGAGTTCACTTCGTTATGCTGCGCTGGGGATTCGAACCGCCGCACTGTCGACCTTTCTGATCAACAAGCTCAGCGTCTTAGCCACTGAACCACTGCGTCCCTCTGGGGATAAATATACATAAATTCAAATGCATGAATACACGAGCAGAGACTGCCTTGGGCCCCATAGAGAAGAGTGGCACCTATCAATCACGTCTGTGAGCTGCAAGCTCCTTGATAGGGTTTGTGCTGTAGATGTTTTGCTTTGACAGATCTTGCGAGAAAGCCCCACACCCACTTCATTCACGCTAACTAACTGTTTCCCGCACTCAGGTTCCGTGTTATGAATGAACAGGAGCATGTTTTGGCTTGCCGATCAACTCCCAAATATGTCGCTTGCTCATCCGGGGGAGGAAGAGGGGGCGTAGATCTTTTTCCTCCACCCCACCCCAAAATGGGGAGCAACATTGACGATTGATTGAAACCATATTCTTTGAAAGTGAAAGCTGGGAGAAGGGGAGGGTGGGTTGGAGAAGGAGGGGAAACTGCATGCGCTGTTCCTTTAAAGTCCCAGCAAAGTTTTTTCTCCACGCTTTGGATGCGTCTCTGAGTCACGCCTTTTGGCAAATGTGGCAGGAAGTGAAACCACAGCCGGTTCTGGAACAAATTTTGAGGCAGCTGAATTGAGGTCTCGGTAGGTTTTCAAGCACGCCCGTTCTCTTGAGGTGTCCTTTACGTCTTGGAGAAGAAGTGATTGTGTCTTTGAAAGAGGCTGGACCTGGGGGCTTAAAATGGTGCTTTTTCCCCAAAAGGCGACTGGGTTCTCGTGGTGGTGGTGTTTTCTCCTTTGAAATCTTTTTGCTTCTCAACCAAAACGCTTCTTCAGATCTGCAATGAGAATACCGTGTTTTCCTGGAAAACAGAGAGGGTTTTATTTTCTTTAAACCCCTTAGAAATAAGTGCTTGGTCTTATTTTCACGGAAGTCTTATTATTCTTGAGGTGCAGGAGGCGGCAAGCATGGTCACCTCATGGCTGCTGCTGGGTTGAGATATTTTTGGGGAGGGCTTATTTTCGGGTGTTAGAATAAAAGTAATAGATTATAGGAAAAAATAGACAGCATTGTAACCGTAGAGTAAGAGATTAATTTATATTTGAACTTATGAATTTATATTTAAGTGCTCTGAAAGAAAATTGGAAGTAACTTCTTTATATATATATATTCATCTCAGTTCTCCACTTCTTTCCTTGATTCCTTCCTTTCCTCTCTTCCTCCCTTCCTTTCTCTCCTCCCTTCCTTCCTTTCTCTCCTTCCTTTCTCTCCTTCCTTCCTTCCCTTCCTCTCCTTCCTTTCTTTCTTTCTCTTCTTCCTTTCTTTCTCTCCTTCCTTCCTTCCTTCCTTCCTTCCTCTATCTTCCTCTCTCTCTCTCTCTCTCTCTCTCCTCTTTTCAGTCCAAATATTGGTTCTTCTTCATCTTTATTCTCTCTTCAAAAATTTAATCAACTTTATATTTCAAAAATTATTCAACTCAAAGGGACAGGACATCCAAAAACTATTCTACCGTAGCTCGTGATTCTTCCATGAACCATCTAACTAGGTCCACCATCAATTCAGTGACTTGCTTCTCGCCTCCCCCCACACCCCAGGAATTCCGAGCCAGGAAGAAAGAGCAAACCACAGACCATCTTCACCTCATAGGACAATTCTGTTTTTTCAAGTGATTTGGTTTTTTAAAAAAATTCAGCCCTGGTTTTCTCCGCATCCATCTTCTTCCTGCCAAACTTCCTTTGTAGTTGCTTCCCCAAAACCACAAGGTTGCCTTCAACTTGCACACAGTTGTTTCCAATTGCTGGGAAAGTGAAAGTCATTCTTAAGAATGCCAAAACTGCCTGCGAGATCACACCGAAAGGTCACTGCGGTCAAATTGATGGCTTTAGGAAGCCTATGAAAAGAGCTGGACAGCAAGGGGTTGTTTTTGCAATGTTCCAACCTGGCTACAATCCTCAACTCTTTCTCAATAGGCCATCCTGCAGTTCGGTTGGACAGCTCCCATCATCCCCAGCCAGTTGCTATCCAATTAGAATTAGAAATGTCTCTTAATGATTTTCTCAAACATACATGAGCCCAAACGTCCATCCATCCTTCCTTCCTTCCTTCCTTCCTTCCTTCCTTCCTTCCTTCCTTCCTTCCTTCCTTCCTTCCATCCATCCATCCATCCATCCATCCATCCATCCATCCATCCATGGTGTAATACTACTTCCACCAAAGTGGGACACAGTGGTTAAGACACTGAGTTTGTCAATCAGAATGTTCGGTGGTTCAAATCCCTAGTGCCGCGTAACAGAGTGAGCTCCCGTTACTTGTCCCAGCTTCTGCCAACCTAGCAGTTCGAAAGCACGTAAAAATGCAAGTAGAAAAATAGGAACCAACTTTGGTGGGACCGGAACAGCATTCGGTGCACCTTCAGTGTTGAGTCCTGCTGGACACATAACCACGGAGACGTCTTCGGACAGTGCTGGCTCTTCAGCTTTGAAACAGAGATGAGCACCACCCCCCTAGAGTCTGGAACGATAGCACATACATGCGAGGGGAACTTTTACCTTTACCTATGTGGGATTCCAAAGAAGAATTATCTTAACATTGGTTGTCTCAAACAACATCTTTCATCCCTAATGTATTTCAGTGAACCCACAAATGTACTTCGTCCCACCCCCATTCCATACCTTTCTCAATAGGCCATCCTTCAGTTGTGTTGGACAGCTCCCATCATCCTCATCCAGTTGCTATCCAAGACAGTTAGCAGGAACTAGTTGGGAAAAGCTACACACAACCAACTGTTGACCTTTCCTGAGCTTCATGCTCCTGGGCAAGGTCATCTCTGCGACACGAATGAATCCTTTTGAACATGTTCACCTGTTGGTTGACTCTCTTGTCTGAAATCATTTCATTGCAAATAAATGCATTGCTTTTGTCTCTTTCCTTTTCCAGAGCTAAGAGTCAAAACAGCAGATTTTGGCACAATCAGTAAGTACCATTTCTTTTTTCATCAGGGGTTACCAATGGAGATAGGATGATTCTACCTGACCTATTTGATAACGAAGCAAGCTATTCCTCTTGATTTACCATCTTAGTGAGTGGGGAGAATTGGAAAACCAACTGTTGGGACTTCCTTTGGGATGTCAGGTCCAAAAAGGTTTTGGCAAGGGATCTTACAAAAATAGAGGATGAGGCACTAAGCTAAGGGAACTAGGCATGTTTAACCTAATGAACAGTACAGTACAGGCTAACATTACAGAATAACAGAGTTGGGAGGAATCCTGGAGGTCTTCTAGTCCAACCTCCTGCTCAGGCAGGAAACCCTATATGCTCTGACCTAGGCTTCCTGATAAAGCATAAATCACACACTTAGTCCCAAAACCCCTCGTTTATTGAAACGGCTGCGAATTATGGTCATTCACAGCCTGTAATGATTCCCAAACAGTCTTTAAAGAGTCCGACAGAAGTCTGCCACAGTCTTTCAGGGTAATGCTGATAAGCACCCAGCTTTGTCTCCCTTGAAACGCTGCCAGAGACCTAATTGCTAATTAGTTTTGAAAGGCCAAATGGAGCAGCGAATCAGATGGAGCTTCTCAAGAGTTTGAACTGGCCAGAATGAACTAATTGCTTCCTGCAAAGGCTCCATTTGTTCCCCTTTTGTGTCTTATGGAAGGGGCTGATCATCTCCAAGCCTTACTCCCGAGTCACCCATTTTGTCTTAACTGTTCTTGCCTTCTGGAAGCTCTGCAAATGCGCACATTGGGAACAGGCTCACACTGTTCTTCTGCCTCGCTGATGTCAGACTCTGGAGGCTCCAGAGGCAGCACATCGGTACCAGATGGCCTCGGTCCCCTCTCTGCCTCCCACGCAGAGCCCTCATCCGAGCCTTCTCCAGACTCCAGGACTGGCCGATGTTTCTCCCCAAGCTCCTCACTGTCTGACCCTGCTGCCAGCTTAGCAGGCCACTGTCAGACCACAACACTATATCATTTCAGACAAATTGTTGTCTGGCCTCTTCTTAAAACCTTCTACTGTTGGAGCATCCACAAGTTCTGGAGGAAGTTGTTCCACTAGTTAATTGTTCTTACCGTCAGGAAATTTCTCCTTACTTCTAGATTAGATCTGTCCTGGATGGACAGTTTTCATCCATCACTTCTTGTCCGGCCTGTAGGTTCTTTTGGAGAATAGCACCTGAAGATGCTTTGGAGAATAGCACCTGAAGTGAAAGCTTAGGGACAGCATCTGCCGTTACGTGAAGGGCTGTCACATTGAGGACAGCATCAAATTCATTCTCCATAGCAGCTGGGGTCAAGACAAGAAGCAATGGATAGAAGCTGGTCAGAAGGTCACTCAACCTGGAAATTAAAGAGGACAGTATGAACAATGAATCAATGGAACAGCTTGCCTCCAAGTGCTATGGGGGACTCCATTGCTAGAGGTTTAAAAAAAATTGGACAATCATTCATGTGGATTTTTTTTTAAGGCTCCTGCTTGGGCAAGGTATTGGACTAGAAGACTTCCAAAGAATTCTATGAGCTCCTTATCTTCCTTTTTAGGTCAAAGTTTTATCCCCCTGCCCCTGTTTTTGTTCTTTTCTCTTTTTTTGCATGTTTTAAACTTTCCTGAGCAGCAGCTGTTTGACCCCTTCCTCCTTCCCACAGAATATTTAATACTTTGAGAACTTCTGCAGAGAACTTTGTGCAGAGAAGAGCAACCAAGAGGATTAGGGGACTGGAGGCTAAAACATATGAAGAACGGTTGCAGGAACTGGGTAGGTCTAGTTTAATGAAAAGAAGGACTAGGGGAGACTTGATAGCAGCCTTCCGATATCTCAGAGGCTGCCACAAAGAAGAGGGAGTCAAACTATTCTCCAAAGCACCTGAGGGCAGAACAAGAAGCAATGGGTGGAAACTAATCAAGGAGAGAAGCAACTTAGAACTGAGGAGGAATTTCCTGACAGTGAGAACAATTAATCAGTGGAACAGAAGTTGCCTCCAGAAGTTGTGAATGCCCCAACCCTGGAAGTCTTTAAGAAGAGGTTGGATAGCCATTTGTCTGAAACGGTATAGGGCTTCCTGCCTAGGCAGGGGGTTGGACTAGAAGACCTCCAAGGCCCCTTCCAACTCTGCTATTGTATTGTATTGTAACTTAACATAAATGGGAAACAGGAAACAAAAGGTGTTGCTTTCCATCGGAATTCTCTTTCCCCCCTTCCTTTTCTCCTCCTCCAAATCATATCTCGTCATTCATTCACATAATTTCACTTTTCATTTCATGCAAAAGTCGGATTTCACTTCTGCTGGGGAACATCAGTGTGGGGTCTGCAAAGTCGGCTCTTTTAAGACTGGTGGACTTCAACTCCCAGAGTTCCCCAGCCAGCATAGCTGGCTGGGGAATTCTGGGAGTTGAAGTCCACCAGTCTTAAAAGAGCCGACTTTGCAGACCCCTGTAAGTTGAACATTAAGCATCAATCCCACTTCCTTGTAGTGCTTTGATGTTTCATAAAGAATTTTAGAAGCTAGACATGTTGGGGGGGAGGGAATCTTATTTGGTAAAAGCAAGAATGCAGCAAGGGCTATGAGTTAATTTTAATATGGGTAAGATTTCAAACTCCTAAGCCAGATCTGGGACACATAACCCGAATTCCCGTGTTTATTATAGCCATATTATTAAAAGTAAAGGTTCCCCTCACGCATACAGTGTGTGCTAGTCATTCCTGACTCTAGGGGGCGGTGCTCATCCCCATTTCAAAGCTGTCTGAAGACTTTTGGCCCAGTTGAAAGTTCAAGATCTTGCCCGCACACCCACCAGTCCATCCCATGGCCCCATCTTCCATTACCATGCTGACAGTTCCACCCATCCAGTTCCAGGTCAGGTGCAGAGGTGCAGAGACAAAGGATGACCTTGGTTTTCCTGAAAGAATTTTGTTATGGCTACATACCATTTAACCCCGTACAATTCCCCCCTCCCATTGTCCCACAATAGAAAATGCATAGTAGAATAATAGGAAGTGTGGCAGGCCTGACAAAGAGTTAGCATCTAGGACACAGTTCTGGATTCTAACAAAGAAGCTCTATGCTAAAATGTCAGTCTTAAGACATTTCAACTGAAGATAGAAATGGAAATGTAAGGAGAATAGTTTACTTCCAGGAGAAGATCTTTCCCTGCTTCTGCTGGTGTGCTAAACACGGGTTCTCAGGAGTTCAGGAAGTCCCTGGAGAGGAATCATGGACAACTGAGGACATCAAAAGACTGAGCTTTCTAGGAATTGGTAACTAAGGAACAGTCATGTTTCCAGGAGATGCGTCTCCATCAGATTCTCGGCAGGGAGGGAAGAATTCTTCAGAAACTTTAAGAAATGGATCACCATTCTTCTCAGGGACATTTGACCACAATGATTTTCAATTCTGAAAACCATGACGTGTTAATACCACTTTACAATGCCTTGGTAAGGCCACACTTAGAATACTGCATCCAGTTTTGGTCGCCACCATGTAAAAAAGATGTGGAGTCTCTAGAAAGAGTACAGAGAAGAGCAACCAAGATGATTAGGGGATTGGAGGGTAAAATATATGAAGAACGGTTGCAGGAACTGGGTATGTCTAGTTTGATGAAAAGAAGGACAAGGGGAGACATGATAGCAGTCTTCCAATGTCTCAGGGGCTGCCCCAAAGAAGAGGGAGTCAAGCTATTCCGAAGGCAGGGCAAGAAGCAATGGATGGAAACTCACCAAGGAGAGAAGCTACCTAGAACTAAGAAAGAA
>CM077653.1:4826183-4886183 GCA_039707465.1 Rhabdophis nuchalis | reverse complement strand
AGAGAGATGGTGTGTGTGTGTGTCCATCTTGTGTGTTTCTTTCCACATCAAAATCATTTTTTGTCTAAAAAGCTGAATGTTAGGTAACTTTCAGGCTGTTGACAAAACGGAGAGGAAAAGAGCCTTCCTTTTTAAGGTGGTGCTTTTTTGTGTGTGTGCATTCGTGTCTTTGTGTACATGTATGTATGTGTGTCTGTGTGTCTGCATGCACGTGTGCGCGCCTAGACACACATGGACACCCAGGCAGATAGAAAGGTTTTCTGTTCGAAATCCTGTAAGAGACTCCCGGTAAGTGGATGTTGGTCGTGGGCTGGAGGGCGGGATCTTTTACTTTTATTTATTTTTCATCCCTTTGGATTATTTTATTTTGGTTTTGGTCAGATTGAAAAGGTCTTTTGGTGGGCTGGCCTTGAAGTTCTCCCTCTTGCCAGCAGGACCACAAAAGGTCTGAAGGGCCCCTTTGCCAGTTTCTTAGAGAAGATTTATTCTTTGCACGGTAGAAATTGAATGAAATGTGAATGATCTCTATTTATATCTATTTAACTTCTATATCTATCTATCATCTAGTCATCTATCCATCCATCCATTCATCTATCTCTCTGTGTCTATCTGTCTGTCTGTCTGTCTGTCTGTCTGTCTGTCTACCTATCTACCTACCTACCATCTATCTGGTCATCTATCTAACTATTTGTCTATTTGTCTGTCCATATCTATCTATATCTGTTTGTCTATTTGCATCTCAGTCCATCCATCCATCCATCCATCCATCCATCCATCCATCCATCCATCTATCTACCATCTATCTGGTCATCTATCTAACAATCTGTCTATTTGTCTGTCCATACCTATCTATATCTGTTTGTCTATTTGCATCTCCATCCGTCTATTTATCTATCTATCTATCTATCTATCTATCTATCTATCTATCTATCTATCTATCTATCTATCATCTATCTATCTATCTATCAGACATATTTGTTTGTCTGTCTCCATCCATCCATATCCATATCCATATCCTATCCATGTCTATTTCACTTTGCCCACCCTCTACATATAGAAAGCTAAGTATCTAGAGTAGCATGATTTCAAATTAGCAATCAACAAGAGTTTCCTGGGGCACAGCCCCCTCCCACCAAACTGAAATATAGCAACCAATCCATATTGCAACCACATTTTTTTCTCTTTAGATTTTGCATTTCATACTTCCTGTCTACATAGTTTGGTCAACTTAGTTGACAACAAAGTGAACAAAGACACGCTCCCTTCAATCTATCTATCTATCTATCTATCTATCTATCTATCTATCTATCTATCTATCTATCTATCTATCTATCTATCTATCTATCTATCTATCTATAAAATGTTGATTCCAGTTGGAACATCCATTCTATGGACTAAGTCATTTCTTTTCATCTTCAAGTTTTAAAAAAAATAATAGATTGATGGATTAATTAAAGTCTTCATTGAAATCTAAGGTGTATTGTTTTTGATAGGACATTATTACTTGCTTGGTAAACTCTGGTCTATACACAATACAGAGTTCTAATTATATGTGCATAAGCGTGCTAGAAACAATATACAATAGTATATTATTTATAATTAAAGGTATTAACTAAATCAAAATAGTTAAGCACTTTATATATTTTTCTATAGCTTACTATATATAGAAGATCCAAGCCGTTAAGTAGATTTCTTATGAAGATCACCCATTGTTAGATTATTCTTCTTCCACATCTCTTCAATGAATATGGTTAAAAAAGAGTCCCACATTATTTGCGGTAATTCTCTACACCATCATTATCAGTTAGTTAGGTTGTTGTATTAAAAAGCATTATTTTCTTTACTTTTTTAACGAGATTGGAAAAACACAAGATCGTGATTGCATTTGAACCAATTTCCATTTCCATTCTGAATTTTGACGCTCATTTGGCTGTAGCCATTAATTCTCCCCACCCCCCCACCCCCTGGGGCAAATGCAGGGGGCAGAACATCAAAAGTCTTTGAAAAAAGAAAGGGGAAAAAAGGGAAAAAAGGAAAGGAAAGGAAAGAAAGAAAAGGAAAGGAAAACAAGGAAGGAAGGAAAGAAAGAAACAGAAAAAGAAAGAAAGGTAAGTAGGTAGGTCGGTAGATAGATAGATAAATACAAAGAAAGAAAGCAGGGAGAGAAGGAAAGAAAGAGAAAGAAGGAAAGCAAAGCAAGAGAAAGAAAGAAAGAAAGAAAAAAGAAAGAAAGAAAGAAAGAAAGAAAGAAAGAAAAAAGAAAGAAAGAAAGAAAGAAAGAAAGAAAGAAAGAAAGAAAGAAAGAAAGATTTCTTTCATTCTTTTGGTTTCAAGCTTTCATGTCCTTGTAATGGGAAATGTAAACATGAAAAGGAGGTCTTACTTAACCATGGTGGTGAATAAATTCAGACTAATTTTTCCTGCTCTTAGACTAGTGTCTTGGACTGGTCATTTCAGAAGAAGCAGAAAAAAACTAAGGACTTGAAGCATGAAAAAATACATAACCCAAACCCCTTTCTAGAAATCATTTTATTTCTCTAAAGATGATAATCAAGTTCATATCTATCATCTATATCTCTCTATTATGTGTCTTTCCATCTGTCCATCCATGCATCCATCCATCCACTCTATGCATTCATTCGTCTGTCTGTCTGTGTGTCTGCGTGTCTGCCTGCCTGCCTGCCTGCCTGCCTGCCTGCCTGCCTGCCTGCCTGCCTGCCTGCCTGCCTGCCTGCCTGCCTGCCTGCCTGCCTGCCTGCCTGCCTGCCTGCCTGCCTGCCTATCTATCTATCTATCTATCTATCTATCTATCTATCTATCTATCTATCTATCTATCTATCTATCTATCTATCTATCTATCTATCTAATCCATCCATCATTATCTGTCTGTTTAGTTTAGCTAGCGAGCTAGAATCTATTTATCTATATCTATGGTACATCTATATCTATCTCTATCTAGCTATCTATCCATCATTATTTGTATACCTCTTTATCTATGTCTCTGTCTAGCTAGCTAGCATTATCTGTCTATCTATATCATTATATCTAACTAGTTTTCTGTCTAGCTCTGTCTGTCTGTCTCCTACTGTATCTATTCACTTACCCATTTATCTCTCTCAAGGGTCCTTGGGGCTCTCTGAGCTTGGCTGTTTTCTTCTAGACGTTTCATTACCCGAACTTGGTAACATCATCAGTGCTAGCCATTAGTGAGGATGCGACCGAGCTCGGGTAATGAAACATCTGCAAGAAAACAACCAAGCTCTCAGAAAGCATCAAAGACCCCCACATTCCAACCCTGGGCTATAAATACACTCCTTCATTTCTCTCTATTTTCTTTCTCTCCCCCTCTCTATCCTCCCTCCCTCTCCCCCTCCCTCCCTCTCTCTTTCTCTCTCTCTCCCTCCCTCCTATCTCTCTAGATTATTATTTGCCGTCCCCACTATTAGCAGCTGTGTGGTCTTAGTGGTTGCAAAAGAAACAATAAACCGAAAGGCGAAATCAGCAAACTTGGCAAGGAAGAGGGGCTTGAGCGTGGCAGTTGTGTGTCCAGCTGGGGCACGGAGGGAATAGCTTTCTCTAAAGATCTTTGCTGAGGATTTCTTCCTCCTCCCTCTTATGTTGTTGTTTTTTGTGGTTTTTTTAAACAATCTCAGCAGCTGGAGCAGTTATTCTTCCATCCGTGTGAAGAGTCAAAAAGTTACAGAGGAGAATTCGCGCGCTGATCTGGAATCAGGTAACATTTCTCTCTCTCTCTCTCTCTCTCTCTCTCTCTCTCTCTCTCTCTCTCTCTCTCTCTCTCTCTCTCATTACCTTTTGCTGATATGGATCTGCAGCAAGACCCTCACCTTAGCTATTTGCTGTTGTAATTGTTCTTGTTGTTTTTAATAATCTGGAGTTGGATAGCCAAATAAACCTCTTTGTTCCCGAGGCTTAGTTGACGATATTTTCAAATTAGCAGCATTTTCTAGTGGCCCAAAATTACATTTTTTTATGATGAGTTATCTTCTTTTCTATCAAGGGATGGGTGTTTAGCTAGATAGCTAGAGGAAGGGGGGAAGAGACAGAAAGATAAAATTGCTCTGCTCCTTAAAATTGGAATTACTCTTTCTGTGAAAATGTAAGTGCATTTTAAATAAATAAACTGACTTTCTGCCCAAGGATACATTTCCCCCCCATAAATTTGGGCCTAATGAGATGCATTTAGCAAGTCTTTCCACAATGTTTTGAGGCAGTTCCTGCAAGTATCTCAACAATTATAAATATTCCTTTACTACCCAAAGTATTAGCAATTAGAGTGTTTTTGGAATTCAAGAAGGAAGCTATAGAAAAATGTTATTTTTAATTCTTGAAGGTTTGGGAAAAAGGATGAGTAGCTTAACGAAGAAATCTAAGATACAAATGAGATCCAAAGCCCAGAGAAGTCACAAGATTATTTTGACACACAGCCTCTTCTTTCACATTGTTTGACAAGTCTGTTGAAAAGAATAATGCAGACTGCTTGGAAACCACAATACGTAGCTAGCGGTGGAAGAATTGTTGAATGTAACAGGCAGAGAGAGGGGAAAATCTTCTCTTTCAAAATGGCTTTCTAATCAAATTTTCTTTTTCTAGTTTCTACCGAAACTCGGTGTCCCAAATTGCTTAAATCTGTGTTTGTAGTTTTTCACCGACGTCTACTCAGGTCGTTTTTAAAACTGACTCCGGGAAATCTCAAAAGTTTAAGAATATCTAGCGTTGCTTGATTAATGCTGCATTCCCGGAACACAATAAACCAAGTTACTAAAATGACTTATTTTCTGGTATAGTCTGTATTTGTGGAACAAACGCAGCTCCCCCACCCCCCACAATTAGGCACACAAGTAATTAATATCAACCCTAACTAAGCTTGGCCTGTTGTAGAGATACTCCTGCTAATTTGTGTGATCGCATCTGCAAAACTCACTTTCCCCCCACAATGATAGTCGTGCTTTTGATATGCTGAAGCCTTTTAAACTAGGACAAAAAGAATTTCACTTATGTATTTCTCTTTTTGACATGAGCACAAAGAGGATTTGAGACTGCAATATCCCAAGACTTTCCATACTTAGTATAAGATATAGAAGCAAAATACAAGGAAATATCTCCTTTTTTCTATGTTTATCTAAGCACCACTCCAGGTTTCTCAAGGTACTTTTTTGATACTGGAATGGAATGGAATGGAATAGAATAGAATAGAAGCAGAGCAGAATAAAATAGAAGAGAAGAGAAGTAGATCAGAATAGAATAGAATAGAATAGAAGCAGAGCAGAATAAAATAGAAGAGAAGTAGATCAGAATAGAATAGAATAGAATAGAAGCAGAGCAGAATAAAATAGAAGAGAAGTAGATCAGAATAGAATAGAATAGAATAGAATAGAATAGAATAGAATCGAATCGAATCGAATCGAATCTTTATTGGCCAGGTGTAATTGGACACACAAGGAATTTGTCTTTGGTAGGATAGGATAGGATAGGATAGGATAGGAGTATAGAAAATGGAATGGAATGGAATAGAATAGAATAGAATTCTTTATTGGCCAAGTGTGGTTGGACACACAAGGAATTTGTCTTTGGTGCAGAGGCTCTCAGTGTACATAAAAAGACAAGATACATTATTCAAGAATCATCAGGTACATCACTTAATGAAAGTCATAGGGTGCAAATAAGCAATCGATCAAATAAGATACAATGATACCTTTGCCAAATAAGACAATAACATTGTTTTTAATTCCCGTGAATGTAGTGCATTCTTACAAATGGGGAAAGGTGTGTATTTGTATTTAACAAAAATAGTAGGCAGCTCAGTCTAACTGCGAGACAAAGAGAATATGTATTTAATGTACAATTTGCTGTTTCCATTCATTCTTTCCTCCATTTATTACTTTACTATTACTTTACTCAGTTCTGCCCCCGAAATCTTTCCTAATGTGTTTTGACTCTGGAGGTTCAGGCTACTACTCCCATCATCCCCCAACCTTCATGAGTTGTGGCTCCAGCACACTTGGCAATTCCAGCTTAGGAAAAGCTAATGTTAAAACGAACCAGTGCTTAAAATGGGGTTTAGCTACCACACCAACGATCAATGGTATGAAAGAGCATTTTCTACTTAAGATGGGCCCCACTCGTTGTGAGTAAAAAAACCTGTGAGTTCTGTGCAAACTGTTTTCTTGTGAACTTGTGCTCGTTTTTGGGAGATCTGATTTGGGATGGGGAGAAATAAATGCGCTCTCCGTACAAGCTAGTAAGGAACAGGCCCAGGAACAGGCCCAGTTCTGCTGGCTGGAGAATTCTGGGAGTTGAAGTCCACAAGTCTTAAAGTTACCAAGTTTGGGAACCTCTGCTCTTTAGTAAACCATGTGGTTTGCTTGATTGGGTTTAGTGTGTTGAGTGAATTCCATTGTACTTTGGAAGTCATTGTGCATGGCTTATCATGTCATTTTTTAAATTGTTCCATAACTCATGAATAGAAAAGCGTGCAAGCAGTGTGTAGACCTATTGTAACTCATGCTACTCTTTCAACAGCAGGAGTTGAGAATATTTTTTTAAAGAGTATTTCCAGTCCACCTTTCTTACTGGGCCATATCTCCTACCACATCTTAACATAATTTGCGTAGTGTTGACTTAACCTACTGTGTAAACTCAATTACTTTGATTTGTCAATAGGATGGAATGTAAGGCATTGAAATTCTCCAATGCATTCTGCCAGCAAGCCATGGCTGAGCCAACGATAGGTTAATATGCTCTAAGGTTGTAGCTTCTCCATAATTGGAAACTCAAAAAAATTAAAACATGAGCTTCTAGCCTGATGTAATCAAGAGTAATCACCACTGACAGTTCAATCCACCCTGAAGTTTACAGGGTTGTATGAAAACCCCCTTGCTGAGTCCCTAACCATGATGACCTCTTTCAAAGAGATGGATCAGAACCAGAGGCGGTGAATTCAGCCGGTTCTGTCTGGTTCAGGTGAAACGGTAGTGGCGGTTGTGGGAGGCTCGCCCCTGCCCCGACATAATGCACAAGTACTAGGGGCACATGTGGAGAGGAGGCGCATGCGCTCACATTGGCGAATTGGTAGTGAAGATAAGTGAATCCCACCTCTGATCAGAACCCCAGGAGAACATGTGGCTTTGTTCACAAATTCCCATGTATCCAAAGTCCTGCCTAGAACATTGCTTCATTTGCGGGGGGTGGGGTATCAAATAAAAACATTTTCAAAATTCCTTAGGTATTATACTAACAGCTTAGTACAGGGGTCTGCAAAGTTTCTGGGAGTTGAAGTCCACCCGTCTTAAAAGAGCCAACTTTGCAGACCCCTGGCTTAGTAGTATGGACTTCCAGTTGTTGCTAGTCGGTTCGATTCACTCCCACAGAGAGGGACTTCTCCGGGTGCCGTCCACTAGGCTGTGCCAGCGGGTGACGCCCAGGGGAAGGGCCTTCTCTGTGGCGGGCCCGACCCTCTGGAATGACCTTCCCCCCGAAATCAGAACAACTACGGACCTTCGCTCCTTCCGACAGCTATTAAAAACTCACTTCTTCCGTTTGGCTGGCCTAGGGTAATCTAAATTTTAAATTATTAAGGGGTTTTTTAGGGATAGTTTTATTTTCATAGAAGTTTTTTAGCGCAGGGTAAGTTTAATTTGATTTTAACCTTGTACTTTGCTTGTTTTAATTTGTTTTTAATTTCCCTGTGCCCCGCCTCGATTCCGTTCGGGGAGAGAGAGCGGGTTATAAATAAAATTTATTATTATTATCATCATCATTATCATCATCATCATCATCATCATCATCATCATCATCATCATCATCATCATTATTATTATTATTATTATTAGTCTGCAATTTAATCAGTTCCCAACCAGCACAGCCAATAGTGAGGAATGCTGGGAGATGTAGTTCTAAGTCTAACCGGGAGAATGCCTATGGTACCCTGTTGGGCTCAAATTAGCTTACTCCTAGAATCATAAGAGCTGGAAGAATGGGTGGCTTCAGACCTAACATCAGTGTTGATTTACCTGCTTGTTTATTTTATGATGTGTGTGTGTGTGTTGGGGGTGGGGGGGGGGAAGGTTACTGATTTGTCTTCTTGATATTTGATGGCCCGATGTGCTCACGCTAATGTTGACATAGGGTGGTATTAAAGAAATTGAAGAACTGTTTCGGAGAAGTAAAACAAGTCATACCATGGAAGCCGCAAAACGTTACCGATTGTAGTTACATAAAGTGAGATAAACAGTAAGCACAGGCTGGAGTGAAAGGGGGCTTTTAAACAAGCAATTCATCATCTTTTTTATTTAATGACCCCATAATCCCTTACTGGGAGGAGTCTGGGCAATTGAACGGAGCTGAGTTTTTACTGGCCAGATGCCCTTCCCGTCACCAATGCGGAGTTTTTTCCCCTCCAGCAGATATATTCTTCTATGTGCCCAGAGAGAGAAATATCTGCCTCTACCTAGGATCGAACTCACAAAGCTTCTGAGTGTGAGGCGAGAGCTCCACCGCTAGGCCACCGCACCGTTCTTTTAAACACGCAATTATGGAAAGAAAGAAAAATAGTAGACCAAGTTATCACACTGGGTTTGTCATTGAGGGTTCTCACCCAGCCTAAGGGGAGACAGTTGACAATCTTCCCTTCTTGGCAAGAGAACGCTAAAGGGAACCAAGGAAGATCAGAGACATGTTTGATGATCCTGGCCCAGGGGTCTGCAAAGTTGGCTCTTCTAGGACCGATGGACTTCAACTCCCAGAATTCCCCAGCCAGCATAGTTGAGTTGAAGTCCATCGGTCTTAAAAGAGCCAACTTTGCAGACCCCTGTCATGGCCAATAAGGACACGTTTGACCAATGCAGGACACGATGGGGCAGTATCTTTGATCTCACAGTAACCATCTTCAGCAGAAACTTCCTCCTGGGTTCCTCAGAAGTTTTCATCAGCTGTGAAAAAAGAGGTTCCTATGGTACGACTCGATCCTTGGATATTTGAGGCCGTTTTCTTTCCTTAAACTGAAGAGGAACGGCAAGAAAGAAAAGGCAAAATAATAATAATAATAAAACACCCCGAGAAGAAGCCGAGGAAGACAGGAGGGGTGGTGTGTTCCTCCCCCCCCCCGCCTCTGTTCCTCCTTAGCAGCTGGTCCTTTGTTGCCTCTGAACAGGGGAGCGGTTTGGCCTTTTAATACCCAACTCAGGTGGTGGTGCCAACAGGATTAAAGCTGAAGCAAGACCAGAGAGAAACAATCGGTTGCTGGGGGAAATCTTCGGGGATTCGGAAGAACAAAACAGACCAGTGTGGCCTGAGCCTACTCAGTATTCACCCGAAGCCACAAACTGTTGAGTAGCAATTGGAAAAGGGGAGTAGAAGTGGGAAACTGGAGAGAGAACTGGAAGGGGGACGAAAGAGAAAGAGCTGGCCAGCCTACAAGAACGTGGACCAGGAACAAAAATAGGAAGACGCTAAGAACGGAGCATTGAATGGACTTTTGGTCCAGATTTTCTTCCTTGGTGCAGCCGGGGGTGTGTGTGTGAGCGATCCGTCTACACATTGAACTTCAGGATCAGGATTTTGGAGACCTCCGCGGTGGAGAAATAGTCTTTCATTCCCCACCATCCCCACCAGAATTCAGAACAAAGGGGAGGTTTCTTTGTTTGCTTTCGTGGCCGGTCTTGCAAAAGCTCGGCGCCTGATATTTCTCGCCGTTTCTAACAGGTTTGTCCTTCATTTCCAGCGGTGGGTTGATTAAGCTTACGATGGCGAAGGCTACCGCTCCTAACCGCCCTTCGCCAGAAGAAGACCTCTCCTGCCGGTTGCCACAAACCCGTAGATCCGAACTTGTGCTCCTATCCTACACAAGCTTGTATCTATAGGTATGTGTCTGCTTGGCCCATGCACACGCGGTGGACGTACGGGGCCTGTAAATGCCTCCCGCTTTGCAAAAATGGAAACCTTGCCAAGGACCCCTGATCGGCCCTTGTCCCCTTGGTCTCCTCTATCACTATAGAGCAAAATTTAAAGTGGTCCCACTTCGCCTGAATGTCAGCATGAGGAGCGTCAATTCAAGACAGGAACGGAGCAGATATGTTGAATTGTTTTAATTAATATAGATGAGCTGGCTTATCCTAAATCAGGGGTGTCCAACTTGATTTCATTGAGGACCACATCAGGGTTGTGTTTGACCTCAGGGGGGCGTGACCAGGATAGGCGTGGCCAGCTTGATGTTACTCATTGAGCCAAAGTGGTGCAGTAGTTAAGAGTGCAGTACTGCAGGCTATTTCAGCTGACTGCTAGCTACAGTTCAGCAGTTTGAATCTCACCAGGCTCAAGGTTGGCTCAGCCTCCCATCCTTCCGAGGTGGGTAAAATGAGGACCCAGATTGTTGGAGGGCAAGAGGCTGACTCTGTAAACTGCTTAGAGAGGGCTGTAAAAGCACTGTGAAGCAGTATATATGTCTAAGTGCTATTGCTATTGAGGCTCTGTTTTTGGCTGCAACAGCCTCCTGCATCCTCTGCCGGTGAAAATAGAGCCTAAGAAGCCTGCATGCGGCCTTCCGGAGCTCTGTTTTCACCAGCAGAGGGCTGCAGGAGGCCGGCGTGGCTGAAAACAGAGCCCAGGAGGCCCACGTGTTTCCAGGACAGGCCCACAGGCCAAATCTAAGGACCCTGCAGTATTCCCACCATCACGGAGGAGCAAAAGTTGGGTGCTTAAGCAGTCGGCTTGTCTTTATGACAGTCGCCATGTCCCGAAGTCATCTGATCACTATTTGTGACCTTCTCAGCTCACTTCCAACTAGCAAAGTCAGTGGGGGAAACCAGATTCGCTTAGCCACGGCCGCGGTTCGCTTAGCCATTGTGGCAAAAAGGTTGTAAAATCGGGGGTGGCTCAGTTGAACGACTGCCTTGCTTAGCGATGGACGTTCTGGCTCCAGTGGTGGTTGTAAGATGAGGACTACCGGTATGCCAGCAGATGCACTATTGCTCAGCTTCTCTTGTCCAATCATTGGAAGCATCACCATGTTTCTTTGAAATCAAATCAGGAGCACTCCTCTTTCTCTTTCAGAGAGCTCCTTCTTTTTGTTCTTCCTTGGGACTTACAGCTATTCAATCTATCAGAATAGAGCTGGAAGGGACCTTGGAGGTCTTCTAGTCCAGGGGTCTCCAACCTTTGCAACTTTAAGTCTGAAGGACTTCAGCTCCCAGACTTCTCCAGCCAGCTTTGATAGAGAAGCTGAGCAATAGTGCATCTGTTGGCATGCCGGTAGTCCTCATCTTACAACCACCACTGGAGCCAGAACGTGCATCGCTAAGCAAGGCAGCAAAGCTGACTGGAGAATTCTGGGAGCTGAAGCCCTTCAGACTTAAAGTTGCAAAGGTTGGAGACCCCTGTTCTAATCCAACCCCCTGCTCAAGCAGGAGACCCAATACCAATTGACTCTCCAATCTCTTCTTTAAAAACTCCAGTGATGAAGCACCCAGGACTTCTGACAGCCAGCTGCTGCCACTGGTTAATTGTTCTCACTGTAAGGAAATCTCTAGCCAAACTCAAATCCTCCAATCCTCTTCATATGTTTTACTCTCCAGCCCTTTAATCGTCTTAGTTGCTCTTCTTTGGACATTTTCCAAAGTCTCAACATATTTTTTTTATAATGTGGTGACTAAAACTGGATGCAGTATTCCAGGTGTGGCCTGACTAAAGCTTTCTAAAGACTTGTATTAGCTACCGTATTTTTCGGACCATAAGATGCACTGGAGTATAAGACACACCATGGTTTTGAATTTTTCTAAAAAAAGAGTTTTTGCACTCTGCAGGCCTCCCAAACCCTCTTTGCGTCCATTTTTGCAAAGGGAACAGGGTTTTGATAGGCCAAAAATGCTGTATTCAGTGTATAAGATGCACCCAGATTTTTACCCTCTTTTTTTGGGTGGGGAGTTGCATCTTATACTCCGAAAAATATGGTATTTTGGCTGTTGCCACACACTGCTGGCTCATTTTTAAGTTATTGTCCTCTAGGACTCCAAGGTCCCTCTCACAGTTACTGTTTTTGAGCCCTCTTTCTCTTAATCTGTACTTGTACCTTTGGGATTTTTTTCCTGCCAAAATGTAAAACCTTGCTTTTCTCCACATTAAATTTCATTTTGTTGGATAGGGCCGATAGTTCAAGCCCGTCAAGATCTTTTTGGACCCTGAGCTTGTTGTCAACTGACACTTACAATACAATACAATACAATACAATACAATAGCAGAGTTGGAAGGGACCTTGTAGGTCTTCTAGTCCAACCCCCTGCGTGGGCAGGAACCCTATACCATTTCAGACAAATGGCTATCTAACATCTTTTTAAAGGCTTCCAGGGTTGGGGCATTCACAGCTTCTGGAGGCAAGCTGTTCCAGAGGTTAATTGTTCTAACTGTCAGGAAATTTCTCCTTAGTTCCAAGTTGCTTCTCTCCTTGATCAGTTTCCATCCATTGCTTCTTGTCCTGCCCCCAGGTGCCTTGGAGAATAGTTTGGCTCCCTCTTCTTTGTGGCACCCTCTGAGATATCGGAACACTGCTATCA
This sequence comes from Rhabdophis nuchalis, assembly GCA_039707465.1. Classification (NCBI taxonomy): domain Eukaryota; kingdom Metazoa; phylum Chordata; class Lepidosauria; order Squamata; family Natricidae; genus Rhabdophis; species Rhabdophis nuchalis. The sequence continues at coordinate 4,873,620 of CM077653.1, read as the reverse complement.
TGTCTCCCCTGGTCCTTCTCTTCATCAAACTAGACATACCCAGCTCCTGCAACCGTTCTTCGTATGTTTTAGTCTCCAGTCCCCTAATCATCTTGGTTGCTCTTCTCTGCACTCTTTCCAGAGTCTCCACGTCTTTTCTACATCGTGGCGACCAAAACTGTATGCAGTATTCCAAGTGTGGCCTTACCAAGGCACTATACAGCGGCATTAACACTTGTACTGTGAGATGTTGGCTATTCCTGCCAGCTTCATGTCACCCGCAAATTTGAAGAGTTCCTCTTCCTATTCCCTCATCTAAGTCATTTATGAAGAATGTCAGGGTTCCAAATAGCATGCAAAAGTAAATCAGAGTCAACGCAAATCTGAAAGCTTCCCGGTTTTCCCCACCCAGTTGAAAGTTCAAGATCTCGCCCCCACACCCACAAGTCCATCCCACGGTCCGATCTCCCACTGCAAGGCTGGCAGTTCCAGCCATCCAGTTCCGGTCAAGTGCAGAGGTACAAAGGCAAAGGATGACCTTGGCTTTCTAGAAAGAATGTTGTTATGGCTACATAGCATCTAACTCCGTACAATCCCTGCTCCCATTTTCCTCCATTAGAAACCGCATAGTAAAATAATAGAAAGTGTGGCAGGCCAAAGATCCAGAAAGGAATATGGCTGCAGGCCTGACAAAGATATTGAAGAGTGCTGGGCTTTACGACAATCCCTGTCTTCCTTTACCCTAGACAGCAAGGCCAATGGCAAGGGATTTTGGGAGATTATCCCAGTCTCCAGAGGCTGTAGGTTCTTAGTCTACCAACCTGAACTTCCAAGGTTTCTTGCCCCCTTTGTTCACCAGACGTCCTACTCCACCTACTCATACTATGATTCCCCGATAATAAAACAGGGTCTTATTTTCTTTTGACCCCCAAAATAAGCATTGGCCCTATTTTCAGGGAAGGTCTTCTTCTTCTTCTTCTTCTTCTTCTTCTTCTTCTTCTTCTTCTTCTTCTTCTTCTTCTTCTTCTTCTTCTTCTTCTTCTTCTTCTTCTTCTTCTTCTTCTTCTTCTTCTTCTTCTTCTTCTTCTTCTTCTTCTTCTTCTTCTTCTTCTTATTATTATTATTATTATTATTATTATTATTATTATTATTATATTTTTTTAAATTTTCAAACAAACACAAACATACAACACATATAACATAAAAACCTCTTCAATTACATACAGCGTGTCAATTGGTTTCAAGAGTCTTTCTGCGTCCTTTCCATAGTCATTGCTTAAACTTTATCAGAATTCATATACTGTCAATCAGATATCTTTGTATACATTGTTATTATGCTTCCTTTGTTTGATTATCACTGTGTTTCTCCATTTTAAACAAGGTATTCTAAATATATGACCCTAATATTAAAATATATCATTATATCATCCTCTAAATATCCAATCATAAAAAGTTATTATTATTATTATTATTATTTTATCCTGTTCTAAGTCATTCTATTACTCTAACATTGATAACATTCTCTAATAATTTTCGATTCCATTATTACTATCATCTATCTACTATGCATGCATATAAATTATTAGAATTATTAGAAATCCATTAAGGTCTTATTATTTTGAATGTGCAGGAGGAGGCGAGCGTGGTCACCTCATGGCTGCTGCTGTGTGGCAATGTTTTTGGGCTTATTATCCAGGGAGGTCTTATTTTCAGGGAAGCAGGGAATCTATCTATCTATCTATCTATCTATCTATCTATCTATCTATCTATCTATCTATCTATCTATCTATCTATCTATCTATCTGTATCTACATATCTATATCTATATACAGTATTATCCATCTATATCTATCTATCTATCTATCTATCTATCTATCTATCTATCTATCTATCTATCTATCTATCTATCTATCTATCTATCTATCTATCTATCTATCTATCTATCTTCTTACCTACCTTTCTATCTATCTACCTACCTACCTACCTACCTACCTACCTACCTACCTACCTACCTACCTACCTACCTACCTACCTACCTACCTACCTACCTACCTACCTATCTATCTATCTATCTATCTATCTATCTATCTATCTATCTATCTATCTATCTATCTGTATCTACATATCTATATCTATATACAGTATTATCCATCTATATCTATCTATCTATCTATCTATCTATCTATCTATCTATCTATCTATCTATCTATCTATCTTCTTACCTACCTACCTACTTACCTACCTACCTACCTACCTACCTACCTACCTAACTATCTATCTATCTATCTATCTATCTATCTATCTATCTATCTATCTATCTATCTATCTTCTTACCTACCTACCTACCTACCTACCTACCTACCTACCTACCTACCTATCATCTATCTATCTATCTATCTATCTATCTATCTATCTATCTATCTATCTATCTATCTATCTATCTATCTATCTGTATCTACATATCTATATCTATATACAGTATTATCCATCTATATCTATCTATCTATCTATCTATCTATCTATCTATCTATCTATCTATCTATCTATCTATCTATCTATCTATCTATCTTCTTACCTACCTACCTACCTACCTACCTACCTACCTACCTACCTACCTATCATCTATCTATCTATCTATCTATCTATCTATCTATCTATCTATCTATCTATCTATCTATCTATCTATCTATCTGTATCTACATATCTATATCTATATACAGTATTATCCATCTATATCTATCTATCTATCTATCTATCTATCTATCTATCTATCTATCTATCTATCTATCTATCTATCTTCTTACCTACCTACCTACTTACCTACCTACCTACCTACCTACCTACCTACCTACCTACCTACCTATCTATCTATCTATCTATCTATCTATCTATCTATCTATCTATCTATCTATCTATCTATCTTCTTACCTACCTACCTACCTACCTACCTACCTACCTACCTACCTATCATCTATCTATCTATCTATCTATCTATCTATCTATCTATCTATCTATCTATCTATCTATCTGTATCTACATATCTATATCTATATACAGTATTATCCATCTATATCTATCTATCTATCTATCTATCTATCTATCTATCTATCTATCTATCTATCTATCTATCTTCTTACCTACCTACCTACCTACCTACCTACCTATCATCTATCTATCTATCTATCTATCTATCTATCTATCTATCTATCTATCTATCTATCTATCTGTATCTACATATCTATATCTATATACAGTATTATCCATCTATATCTATCTATCTATCTATCTATCTATCTATCTATCTATCTATCTATCTATCTATCTATCTATCTATCTATCTATCTATCTTCTTACCTACCTACCTACCTACCTACCATGTTTCTCCAAAAATAAGACAGGGTCTTATTTTCTTTTGACCCCTGAAATAAGTGCTTGGTCTTATTTTCGGGGAGGTCTTGTTATTTTTGAGGTGCAGGAGGCGGCGAGCGTGATCACCTCATGGCTGCTGCTGTGTGGCAATATTTTCAGGGAGGGCTTATTTTCAGGGGAGGGTTTATTTTAGCGCATGCACTCAAAAGCCCGATTGAGCTTATTCTCCGGGGAGGTCTTAGTTTTCAGGAAAACAGGGTATTCTGATTTTGAAGTTTTCACCAAACACTGAGAACATCCTGCTCTGAATGGATACAACCACACAACCATTCCCTCCCTCCCTTCCTTTTTGGTAGTCAATTCCAGATTGTATAGCGTGCACGGAATAATGGAATATACAAGAGGTTTGATTACATTGTCTGCAGGAGGCCCGTCCCTGCTTCCCTTCTATACACAGGGAAACACCTACTATTGATTCGAGATCCAAGGCAGAACTGGGGAGCCTGCAGCGATTCCGATGTTATCGGATTGCAGCTACTGTCATCTGTGACATTTGGATATCCAGGGTGCAGTTTCTAATGTTGTAGTTCCACAATAACTAAGAACTAAGCTGAGGGAATTCCAAGAGTTTTCTTTGCCTGTCGGTCTCTGCAACCAGACATGTCTGGATGGGTTGTCCCGTGTTACATTTCTTGGTAGCGTTGGTTGGTAATGCCTTCTTGAGTGCGTTAGGATTGGAACTGTTCGCGGATGCTTTCAGCTTCCCGAAGACCATGCTTTGCCACAATGCTCCACTTTGTTTTGCTTTAGGGCAGGGCTGTTGTCGTAAGCCAATTCCTGAATCAAGAGTTCTGGAGGATGGAGAAACCTTAATTGCCACATTGTCTGTTTGCTTCTGGCTTGCGATTCCCAGAGCAGATAATTGATTGTGTCTGCACCTCCCAGTCCTTAAGTATTGGAAGTAGCAATCTAAAAACAGTAGACTTATGAGAGGAAAATGCTTTGTCTTTGTCTGCCGTAGACCAAGAACAGACAAAAGCTGGATATGTAAAAGAGACTTACACACACACACACACACAGACACACACACACTGGTGAAAGATCAATTGCTAACAAAAGTATATTAATTCTATCATGAAGACCAATAGCTCTAAAAAAAAAACAACCCAGTGTGCAGCAGCTGCCAAAAAAGCCAACACAGTTCTCGGCTGCATCAACCGAGGGATAGAATCAAGATCACGGGAAGTGTTAATACCACTTTATAAGGCCTTGGGAAGGCCACACTTGGAATATGGCATCCGGTTTGGGTCACCACCATGTAAAAAGATGTGGAGAGACTCCTAGAGTGCAGAGAAGAGCAACAAAGATGATTAGGGGATGAGGCTAAAATATACGAAGAACGGTTGCAGGAACTGGGTATGTCTAGTTTAATGAAAAGAAGGACCAGGGGAGACAGGATAGCAGTCTTCCGATATCTCAGGGGCTGCCACAAAGAAGAGGGAGTCAAGCTATTCTCCAAAGCACCTGAGGGTAGGACAAGACACAATGGGTGGAAACTAACCAAGAAGAGAAGCAACTTAGAACTGAGGAGGAATTTCCTGACAGTTAGAACAAATAATCAGTGGAACAGAAGTTGCGAATGCTCCAACATTGGAGGTTTTTAAGAAGATGTTGAATAACCATTTTCTGAAACGGTATAAGGCTTGCTGCCTAAGCAGGGGTTTGGGCTAGAAGACCTCCAAGGTCCCTTCCAACTGTTCTATTCTATTCTATTCTATTCTATTCTGTGGTAACCAAGAGAAAGGGGTCAGGGAAGGAGGAAGGGCAGAAAAGCTCAGGCACCAATTCTTAAAAAGGTGGAATGAAGGAAACCGGATGAAGTAGATGTTGGGCAGGTAACAGTTAAGGAAGTTTGCTCCTCAGCAGACGTGATTAATAGCTCTGCACTCTGAATGGTCTGTGTGTATACCAGCTAAACATACACATACAAGGATTATAAGGAGCTGCTTTGCATTGGCTCATTTCAGCCACAGGTTCCCATCCAACAGCTCTGATCCTTTTAACAAGAGGTAGCTTGGTTAAAGCTGGACTCATCGATCTACAAATATTTACTTTAGCAATAGGTTGAGGCCTTTTCTCCAGTGCCTACACCACAGCCATCATCATCCAGCATCTTTAGCTGGTTGGTCTTTCCTCCTGAATCAACACATCCTCCAGAATCTGTTCTGACCTTGGCTTCCCCAAAAAGCACGAAGCAGATTCCTGATCCCGACAAAACCGCTTTTATTAAACGAATGTGAATTTTCTCTCATTCATATTCAGCAAAGGCCTGGTAAGCAATCTTTGAAAGATGAATTTAGGACCACAGACCTTATCTAGCTTGGAAAGCTGCCATGTAAGTATTGTCCAAATGAGGTGCTGTGCGAAGAAAGACTGGGCACAGAGTCTCTGAGATTCACGGACAGATCTTCACACTCCTGAAATGAACTAACAAACGAATGAACGAATTGTTTCTTGCAAAAGTCCTTTCCCCTTTCACTCCTCTTTTATTTCCTATGGGAGGGGCCATTTACCATCCACCTGTGGCTTTACTCTCATGTTGACCCTGATTTCTGAGCTGTTCTTTTCTTCTGGCAGCTCTGTGCATGCATACACTGGGAACAGGCTCCAGCTGTTCCTCTGCCTCACTGCTGTCTAGCTCCAAAGGCAGCTGATAACTGGCATACAGCTCTGGTCCCCTCTCTGCTTCCAACACAGAGCCCTCCTCAGAGCCTTCCCCAGACTCCAGGACTGGCCCATATTCTTCCCCAACCTCCTCACTGTCTGACTCTGGTGCCAGTTCCGTTGGCGGGCCACAGCAAAATCTTCCACATAAGTTGGACTTCAACTCCTATATGCCTCATTGTGAGTACAGGTACTCCTTGACATATAAGCACAATTGAGCCCTCAAAAATCTGTTGTTAGGTGAGACAGTTGTTAAGTGAGTTTTGTCCCATTGTACGACCTTGTCTGCAACTGTTCAGTGGTTAAGTTAGTAACACAATTGTTAAGTGAACCGGACTTTCCCCTTGCCTTCGCTTGTCAGAAGGTCGTAATAGGGGAAATCACATGACCCTGGGACACCACAAATGGCATAACTATGAACCAGTGCCCAAGCATCCAAATTCTGAACACATCTCCTGCTTCAATGGCCGTAAGTGGGAAATATGGTGGTGTTACTTTTTCAGTGGCTGTTGCAACTTCCAACGGTTGTCAAACAGAAGGTTGTAAGTCAAAGGCTGCCTGTAATTCTAAAGACTGTTTCAAAACATAAGATATGAATAGGAGGAGGGAAGAATTCCGAGGTGGTGCAGTGGTTAGAGTGCAGTACTGCAGGCTACTTTTGCTGACTGCTAGCTGCATTTCGGCAGTTCAAATCTCACCGACTCAAGGTTGACTCAGCCTTCCATCTTTCCAAGATGGGTAAAATGAGGACCCAGATTGTTGAGGGCAAATATGCTGACTCTGTAAACCGCTTAGAGAGGGTTGTAAAGCCCTGTGAAGCAGTATGTAAGTCCGTCCTTCCTTCCTTGCTTCCTTCCTTCCTTCCTTCCTTCCTTCCTTCCTTCCTTCCTTCCTTCCTTCCTTCCTTGCCAGTGGTTAGAATGCAGTATTGGAAGCTAACTCTGCCGACTGCTAGCAGTTTGATCTGGACTGACTCAAGGTTGACTCAGCGTTCCATCCTTCCGCAGTCGATAAAATGAGGACCTGAATTGTTGGGGGGCAATAGACTGACTCTGTAAACCACTTAGAGAGAGCTGTAAAAACACTGTGAAGCAGTATATAAGTCTAAGTGCTATTGCTATTGCTAATTCATGCCAAGTGTCCTACACCTCTGGAGGTAGAAGATTTACATATTGGATAGATCTGCCAATCCAACACAAACAGGATCCCCAATTGTTTCTACTTAAAACATAGTTAAAAACGTTAAAAAACAAGAGCTCAAATTAATCAAAAGAAATGTTAAAAAACCCCAGAGCATACAAATTTAAGAGAAGCTTTAGGGTCTTAGAGGCAGACATGACTTCCATTCTGGCTGCATTTAACTCTCAAATGCCTTCATGACATCAGCACACACTGTATTGTCACATTGTTATTACATGACTGCACATATTCACCCTAATTACATAATTATCTATAATTGCACTAATTGGCTAAAGACATAATTGGTGAAAATCACTTGAAAATCAACAAGGAGAGTCTGCCAAAGAGGGAAATGTAGGTTAGAGGCAATGGTTAACCTAAAAGAAAAATGAAACTTCCCAAAGGAAGCAGGGGCGTGGGAGTTCTAGTCCTGCCTTGGCTCTGAAAGCCAGTGGGATGACTTGGGGCCAATCACCAGGAAATGGTGAGTTCTAGACCTGCCATATCCATAAAAGCCAGTGGGATGACTTTGGGCCAATCACCAGGAGACGGTGAGTTCTAGTCGAGCCTTGGCTCTGAAAGCCAGTTGGGTGACTTGGGACCAATCACCAGGAGACGGTGAGTTCTAGTCGAGCCTTGGCTCTGAAAGCCAGTTGGGTGACATGGGGCCAATCACCAGGAGACGGTGAGTTCTAGTCCTGCCTTAGCTCTGAAAGCCGGTTGGGTAACTTCTGGGCCAATCATTCTCTCTCAGCCGTTATAACCCACATCATAGAGCTGTTGTGGCAAAAATAGGAAGAGGAATCTGTTGGATATGTTTGCTGCCATGAGTTATTTGTAACAATAATAAAAGGTGGGATATAAATAAATAATATATAAAAATAGGGACAACCCTGGCCACCGTCTCAGTAGCATGGAGCCTACTTGTAGACAGATCCTTATTCATGTACAAAGAAAGTGAAAGGCCTTTGACTCACCACCAAATGACCCCATGATAAGGGTTGGCCAACACCATCAATTTCTCCCTGTTGAGATGACAGATCTATGGCAAAACCAAACTGTCTTTCATCTCCTCCTAAACCAGTGTTTCTCAACCTTGGCGAGTTTAAGACGAGTGGACTTCAACTTCCAGAATTCCCCAGCCAGCCATGGGGAATTCTGAGAGTTGAGGTCCACTTGTCTTAAACTCGCCAAGGTTGAGAAACACTGTCCTAAACACATTGGTCATTTGCTAATTTTAGTGTGTTCCGTGTTGCTTTTTCCTGACTTTGGGTCAATTTTGGCAGGTTTTACATCAGTGTGTGAAATTTGTTTCCAAAAGAAAAAATACAACGAATTTACCATGATTTGTTTCATAAATTGCTATTTTTGCGTATTACTCCGAAGGTTGGACTTTTTGTCTTGGATTTATTTAATATCTGTACTTAAAAAAAAAAAAGAGTTGAGAATAGAAACATAAAATTCTGAAAAATTCAGATCTCGGTAATTAAGGGGAGATGACATAAAATGTTATTGGTGCACAAGTTTTGTATGTGAATTCAGTTGCCATATTGGAGCATAGCGTTTATAATGCTATGGTTAGAGTTAGATGTTCACAACATGTGGGAACAGTAGCATGTCTTCTTCTTGTACTCATTAAAGCAGCCAAATCTGCTTCCAAAATCACGCAGCTGTAATAGAAGCCTTCCCACAGCAGTGACAAATCCTGTAAAAAGACATAGCTACTTTAATGAACCACAAACTTGTGCTATATTTCCACAGTAATGTGTTTTTCTTCCAAATCAAGTCCAAAGTGTTTTCTAGCTGTACCCCACAGAAATTTAAGGTCAACCCTTCAAACAATTCATTGTAAAGATAGTTCCCTTTGAGTGAATTTTCAGTAGTACTTCAATAAAGTTTATCTTGACAGCTTTACATCTTGCTTCCAGAAAAAAAAATGTTTTTAAGGTCTATGCAGATGGATAAATCTAACTCAGAATTATTTCGGAGTAAGTTCCACCAAAATTAGCAGGTGGCATCTTTCATTTAGTAAAGATACAATAATACAATTCAATAGCAGAGTTGGAAGGGACCTTGGAGGTCATCTAGTACCACCTCCCTGCCTAGGCAGGAATCCCTATACCATTTCAGGCAAATGGCTATCCAACAACATCTTGAAGACTTCAACCAAACAGTCTTACAAAAATATTCTACTCTTGAATATAATAATTCCAGTAGAAGAGATTGTAACAATTCTAGATTTGGTAGACTTGAGCAGCGTGTGATTTTTGTTATATTTTGCTACGGAGGCGCAGTGACTATATGCTTTTAAAATATATGCATTCTTTGAACGCCGTCAAAGTAATCATGTTGATAGAGCTCAATGTCATTTATTAATTCTGATTGGCCGAACATCTTGATCGCATGTGCTATAATTTCATGACCTTTCCCCACTCCGTTCAGTTGGAATCTGCCAGCCCGCTCTTTGAAATGTTGTGGGAAAATTGTCCTCTTTTTATTCCAGTTGCATTTCATTTGTGCTTGGATGTGGGTTTCCCTTTCATTACAGTCTAGGTTACATTGCTGTGAAAAAACACCACGTAGTTACCTGACTCGTTCCAGCTCAAAATTCCATGTATCAAACAACTTTGCTACTAAAGTGACCCTTCGGGTGCATTTCAAGGTGCTGATGACCATCTTTAAAGTGCTCCATGGCTCGGGGCCTAGTTATCTGCGAGACCGTCTTCTGCCCCATACATCCCTTCGACCGATCCGCTCCCATAGAGAGGATCTTCTCCGGGTGCTGTCGGCTGGGCAATGCCGGTTGGCGACGCCCAGGGGAAGGACCTTCTCTGTGGTGGGCCCAACCCTCCGGAACGACCTGCCTCCCCATCTCCGCGTCACCTCAGACCTCCGCCTTTTCCGCCAGCGCTTAAAAACGCACTTTCTCCACCAAGCCCGCCTGGCGTGAACCACCCTATACCGATTGAGTTTTAGTTTGCCAAAGTTTTAATCAGTGGGATTTTAATTATGTTTTAGCACAGGGTTTTGAGTTTAATGTTGTTTTAGGATAATTTATAGTATTTTGTATATTTGTAGTTGTTTTTAATTCTCCTGTGCGCCGCCCCGGATCCCCTCTGTGGGAGATGGGTGCGGGATATAAGTATGAAAAATAAATAAATAAATAAATGTATAACATCGTAGCACAAAGGTTAGCCAAATTTGCAATATGGCATGATGTGGAATTATATTGACTTTCCAGATCTTGTCCAAAAGTGGCATTTTGATATAAGCAGGGGTGGAAGAGAACCTGTAGCTAATGTTATGGCTGGTTTGGAGAACCTCCAAATCCTACCCCTGGCTGGCCCTGCCCACCCCACCCTGCCCATCCCGTCCCAGGAGTTTCCATGCGGCCTATTTTGGATGCAAGGTAAGTTCAGGGCCTGTGTGGAAACTCAGGAAGGGCCTTCCGGAAGTTCCAGAAAGTCAGAAACAACTCCATTTCCAGCTGCCGGAGGGCTTCTGGGGCCCAGCGGGATGAGGCTGTTTTCGCCCTCCCGGAGACTCTAGGAAAGCCTCCAGAACCTGGGGAAGGTGAAAATGCCCCCTTGCCTTGGTGCAGGAGGCTGACGAGGCCACACCCACCATGGCCACGCCCACCCAGCAACTGGGCAGACAACCCGTTGCTGAAATGTTTGAAGTCCATCCCTGGATATAAGCTACATTTCGGATAAAACTAGTAAGGGAATCAACTTGAAGCCAAGCTGAAGAGGTATGTTACACTAGCGTTTCTCAATCTTGGCAGTTTGAGGATGGGTGGACTTCAACTCCCAGAATCCCCCACCCCCATCCTAACTGGCTGTAGAATTCTGTAAATTGAGCCCTATCCATTCTCAAGCTTCCCAAATTGAGAAGTATTTCTTTCTTAGTAAGGGAGCTCTCAAAAGACACCGACACTAAAAGGGAATGCACCGTATTGAACCTTGGCATCGTAATGTTGGGTTGGCCAACTGGATGACGCCTCTCTAAAGTTGGCCATCAATTAGCCTCTGGCCCAAACCAACTAAATTCTAGTTTGGAAGGATTTTCAGCCAGCGTGTCTCCTTAATGCGCTTTGCGTTTCCTCTGCCTCCCTGCAGATCACTTGTCTCCTCCTATACTTGCTGTTGTCTGCTCTCTATTGATTTGATATTTGATGGTTCTTGAGCTGGGAACGAAAAGCATTCCCCGCTTAATTAATTGGTAGGGATCAGCCGGATGTCTGGCCAACCCGAAGACTTTGGTGGAAGTCTGGTGGGCTCTGGAAAATGGTGCTTCCCTTGACTTTATCTCTCCACCATTCCCCCCTCCACCCCTACTCATTATTATGATTTTTTTGACTTCTTGCATGTATCCAATTTGAGGTAGTAGGTTGTATGGTTTAGAATTACACCAAGGGAGATAACTGTACAGCCTCCTAGCTTTCCTTGGGTCGTGCGCAAAGCAGCGAGTGTGATGAAAAGGCTGTAATCCTATGGGACGCCAATGGACAGGTAAGGACTCTTTTGCGAACCGCTAAAGGGGGGAAATAAAAGGAATGTCCTTTAAGAAAGACTCAGGTTTCCGCGAAACCACAAAGTTATAAAGCCAGGCTAAGACAGCAAGACAAAACATTTAGATTAAAATAATGCATATTAGCGTTAAAATGGACTTACTTTAATTAATTAAAAAAGATGGAAAGGAAAGGAGCAAGATGCACATCGGGTGGATATGTTGGACTATTTCAATATCCATATTTTGGCCCGGCTGGAGATTACTGAATAGCAATGACCATAGCACTTAGTCTTATATACCACTTCCTAGGGCTTTACAACTCTCTCTAAGCGGTTTGCAGGGTCAGCATATTGGCCCTCAACCATCTGGGTCCTCATTTTACCGACTTCGGAAGGATGGAAGGCTGAGTCCACCTTGAGCTGGTCAGGATTGAACTGCTGGCTGTGGGCAGAGTTAGCTCGCAATACTGCATTCTAACCACTGTGCCACCATGATCTTTCCTTCCTCCCTTCCTTCCCGCCTGCCTGCCTTTCCACTTAGCAATAGCACTTAAACTTATATACTGCTTCACAGTGCTTTCCAGCCCTCTCTAAGCGGTTTACAGAGTCAGCCGCTTGCCCCCCAACAATCTGAGTCCTCATTTTACCCACCTCGGAAGAATGGAAGGCAGAGTCAGTCAGGATCGAACTGCTGCCTGTGGGCAGAGTTAGCCTGCAATACTGCATTCTGACCACTATGCCACCATGGTCCTTCCTTCCTTCCTTCCTTCCTTCCTTCCTTCCTTCCTTCCTTCCTTCCTTCCTTCCTTCCTTCCTTCCTTCCTTCCTTCCTTCCCTTCCCTTCCCTTCCCTTCCCTTCCCTTCCCTCCCTCCCTCCTTCCCTCCTTCCTGCCTTTCCACTTAGCAATAGCACTTATATACCGTTTCACAGTGCTTTACAGCCCTCTCTAAGCGGTTTACAGAGTCAGCCTATGTTCCCCAACAATCTGGGTCCTCATTTTACCCACCTTGGAAGGATGGGAGGCAGAGTCAGTCAGGATCGAACTGCTGCCTGTGGGCAGAGTTAGCCTGCAATACTGCATTCTGACCACTATGCCACCATGGTCCTTCCTTCCTTCCTTCCTTCCTTCCTTCCTTCCTTCCTTCCTTCCTTCCTTCCTTCCTTCCTTCCTCCCTCCCTCCCTCCCTCCCTTCCCTTCCCTTCCCTCCCTCCCTCCTTCCCTCCTTCCTGCCTTTCCACTTAGCAATATCACTTATATACCGCTTCACAGTGCTTTACAGCCCTCTCTAAGCGGTTTACAGTCAGCCTATGTTCCCCAACAATCTGGGTCCTCATTTTATCCACCTCGGAAGGATGGGAGGCAGAGTCAGTCAGGATCGAACTGCTGGCTGTGGGCAGAGTTAGCCTGCAATACTGCATTCTGACCACTGCGCCTCCACGGCTCTTGAAGCCTGGCCTATGAGGAAGGCAGTGAGTTGAAGAGGCCCGCCTTAAAAGGCCTTTATCTATTTCAGGGATAAAACAAGGCATTTATGACTCAAGGGAATATTAGCACTTGTAGTAAAAGAGCATTCTTCACTAGAAGGTGCAATTAATACATTAATATGTCCTCAAGTGCCCTTTTCCGAAGGCTCCTCCATATGTCCTTTTGACATATGTTTTCCATATGTCTCGCTGGTAATTAGCATTCCATCAAATGTCTTCCAGCATATTAATTAGACTTCCCGGAAAATGTGGCCGCGTTACCAGTGGGGACCTTTCTCAGTTGTCGTAGAAGAGTCTTGTTGGACTTTCCAGCCCCCTGGCCAGAAATTAAAAAGGGAGGAGGAGAGGTCTTCTCAGCAGCCATCCAGATGTGCCAAGAGAATCCCTCCTGCTATTGATCTTCATGAGCCAGAAAGCTCTTCTGGGGAGCTTGACTTTTCTGTAGATTTTATTTTTATTTTTAATGAATCGCCACTGCAGAATATTTTCACCCTTGTTAAATCGCGGAACGTTTTAGGACTTGCTGGAAGATGAGAAGAAGGGAAGAAAGCAGGGGATTTTGGTTTCCTCCTCATCAGCTGAAGTCAGAATAGATGGATGATTGGATGGATGGATGGATGGATGGATGGATGGATGGATGGATGGATGGATGGATGGAGAGAGAGAGAGCGTGGGAAGAAAAGAGAAAGAAAGAAAGAAATAAAGATAGGTGTTAGATGATAGATAGATAGATAGATAGATAGATAGATAGATAGATAGATAGATAGATAGATAGATAGATAGATAGATAGATATAGGTAGATAAAGAAAGAAAGAAAGAAAGATAAAGAAATAGAGATATGTGTTAGATGAGAGGGAGAGAGAGAGAGCTAGAAAGAGAGAGAGAGAGGGAGAGATAGGTGTTAGATGATAGAGAGCGATAGATAGATAGATAGATAGATAGATAGATAGATAGATAGATAGATAGATAGATAGATAGATAGATAGATGATAGATAGATAGATGAACAAAGATAGAGATAGGTGTTAGATGATAGAGATGGATGGATGGATGGAGAGAGAGAGAGAGAGAGATGAAAGAAAGAACAGAAGTTGCCTTTGGAAGTTGTGGGAGCTTCATTCCTGGAGGCTTTCAAGAAGAGACTGGACTGCCATCTGTTAGGAGTGGTGCAGGGTCTCCTGTTTGGTTGGGGTGGGGGTTGGACTAGATGACCCACAAGGTCCCTTCCAACTCTGTTGTTCTGTATTCAACTTTTTACCTAAGGAAGAGGCAGGCAACCTAAGGTCATTGTGTGAACCTTAAGGCAGATTCCTCGAGTCGTGATGGCCATTCACCTGGAAGCCAATCCTGAGCTCCCAATGAACAAAACTCTTGAGGCCCTTTTCAGAGCGCTGAACTTCTCTTCACCCTTCTGCAGTTGACTCATCCGTGGCCCCATCACTAAGCCACCGTTTCCCAGCCATTCACCAGCATCCCACATGGGCAATTGTGTGAAAACACAGACCTGAAATAGAATGCAATGCAAAAATGAGGTCTTATTTTAGCACCCAGCATCCCGTGGGAGATATCAGGTAGGCAGCTTATAAATATCAGCTTGAAATACACCAGATTGATGCATCGGAGCGCATTCCGGGGGGCCTTTCCCAGGTGAACCTTTCCAAATGTTAATGTTAGCCTTCCTTTTCTTTTTCCTCCTCCTCTCCTTTCCCCTCTCCCCTCCTTCCTCTCCTCACCTTTCCTGTCCACTCCCCTGAGTCCCCTCTCCTCCCCTGCTCTCCTCCCTCCTCTCCCCTTCTCTCCTCACCTGTCCTCTCCCCTCCTCCTCTACTTTCCCCTCTCCCCTCCTTCCTCTCCTCTCCTCACCTTTCCTGTCCACTCCCCTGAGTCCCCTCTCCTCTCCTGCTCTCCTCCCTCCTCTCCCCTTCTCTCCTCACCTGTCCTCTCCCCTCCTCCTCTCCTTTCCCCTCTCCCCTCCTCCCTCTCCTCTTTCCTCCTCCCCATCCTTCCCTCCTCTCCTCACCTTTCCTCTCCACTCCCCTGAGTCCCCTCTTCTCTCCTCCTCTCCTCCCTCCTCTCCCCTCTCTTCCCTTCTCTCCTCACCTCTCCTGTCGTCTCCCCTCCTCCTCTCCTTTCCCCTCTCCCCTCCTCTCTCCTCCTCCCCTCCTCCCTCTCCTCTCCTCACCTTTCCTGTCCATTCCCCTCTCCTCTCCCCTCCTCTCCCCTCCTCCTTCAATCCATCCATCCATCCTCTCTTCCTCTTCCTTTCTTCTTGACTTCTACTTGTGTTTCCTCATTATACGTCAAATCTGCAAGCGTAAAAGAGTCGGTTCCCTAGCGTAGCGGAGAGCCTGTAAGTGCAGAATGGACCTTATTTCTGTCACAGATATAAAAAGCACTTAAGACGGGATTTATTTTTGTCAAGGATATAAAATCCAGAGTTTCCATTTGCAAGCTGGGCACTTTCCTTGTAAAGGCAGGGATGCCCATAAACGGGAAACCCTGAGTTTATACTCGCTGGTGGTGGGCCGAAGTTGTTATTCCTGGTGGGCTGCAATAGCCGGGAGATGCTCCACTGGAATCTATCAATCCGGACTTCGTTTGATCTCCATTGTTTACTGGATCATCATTTGAGAATTAAGGAAGGGCTGAAAAGAGGTGCGGAAGAAAAATGGTGGCGAGCCAAACAAATTGTTTTCCAGGTAGTCCTTGACATATGACCACAATTGAAGCTAAGGTCTCTGTTGATAAGGGAATCCCTGCAGTTGTTCAGTTAGTAACGTGGTTGTTGCGTCAATCTGGTTTCCTCGTTGACTTAGCTTGCATCAGAAGATCGCCAAAAGGGATCACAGGGACGGTGCGACCGTCATAAATACGAGCCAGTTGCTCAGCGTCTGACTTTTGAACAGGTGACCTTGGGGAGGGTGCGACGGTTGTAAGTGTGAAAAAATGGTCACAAGCCAGCTTTTTCTGTATCGTCGTAACTTCGAGCGGTCCCCCAAGAACTGCTGTTATTTGAAGATTGCCTGTGTTTTATTTATCACACTTATAATCTTTCCGGGAAGGATTATCCCATCCAGGGGAGGTCTTCCAAACATTCCTTATCCCTGAGCTGCGCAGGGAGTCGATCGCTCATCTTTAACCACATGGTATCTTAGAAAGCAGGGACTGCGGCGGCTCAGGGGCTAAGACGCTGAGCTTGTTGATCAGAAAGGTCGGCCGTTCGGCGGTTCGAATCCCTAGCGCCGCGTAACGGAGGGAGCCTCCCGTGACTCGTCCCAGCTTCTGCCAACCTAGCGGTTCGAAAGCACTTAAAAAATGCAAGTAGAAAAATAGGGACCAGCTTTGGTGGGAAGGGAACAGCGTTCCGTGCGCCTTTGGCGTTGAGTCCTGCCGGCCACATGACCACGGAGACGTCTTCGGACAGCGCTGGCTCTTCGGCTTTGAAACGGAGATGAGCACCGCCCCCTAGAGTCAGGAATGACTAATAGATACCTTTTTATCTTAGATAAAAAGCTGCTTACCTAGCTCCAAACCTCAAATCAGCCATTAGTTAACAAGAATAGGAGGCAAACAGGTGGCCACATCTTCCAGTACTTTTCTGGATTTTGCAAATGGTTATTCCCAAGTGTTGCAATACATGTTTCTGGAAGTGTGTGTGTGTGTGTAAATGTTTATGCTGGTGAAAATGTTGAGAGCATAATTCATTTTGTGACTGGTACTGGGGCCAGCCAGCGGCCAGGGAGATTATTGATAGAAAAGAATATTTGTAGCTCAGGGTTGAACTGTGAGTCCTTGGTGTTCTCCGAGCTTGGCTGCTTTCTTGCAGCCATGTCATGACCCACCTAGGTAACATCGTCAGTGTTAGAAGGGAGTGCTCCCTTTACGTACTTGCAAATCACTAGTACATTAAAATGAAAGTAAACTTCACTCCCTTCTAGCCCTGATGGTGCTACCTAGTTGGGTCATCAAATGTCTGCACAAAAACAACAACACCTAATCAATTTGGGAGATTATTTGATGACATTTAGAATAGCATAACAGAGTTAGAAGGACCTTGGAGGTCTTCTAGTCCAACCCCCTAGTCCAAACCCTAGATCACTTCAGACAAATGATGTTATCCAACATCTTAAAAACTTCCAGTGTTGGAGCACTCACAACTTCTGGAGGGAAGTTGTTCCACTGGTTAATTGTTCTTACTGCCAGGAAATTCCTCCTTAGTTCTAAATTGCTTCTCTCCTTGATGAGTTTCCACCCATTGCTTCTTGTCCTGCCCTCAGGTGCTTTGGAGAATAGCTTGACTCCCTCTACTTTGGGGCAACCCCTGAGATATTGGAAGGCTGCTATCATGTCTCCCCTGGTCCTTCTTTTCATCAAAGTAGACATACCCAGTTCCTGCAACTGTTCTTCATATGTTTGAGCCTCCAGTCCCCTAATCATCTTTTCTGGCTCTTCTCTGCACTCTTTCTAGAGTCTCAGCATCTTTTTGACATCGTGGCAACCAAAACTGGATGCAGGATTTATTGAGTTAGGGATGGGAAAGGATGCAAGATACACACACCCTACCCCAGTCCGAAGTAATACAGCTGGCAGTGAGTCAGAGAGAGAGAGAGAGAGAGAGAGAGAGAGAGAGAGAGAGAGAGAGAGAGAGAGAGAGAGAGAGAGAGAGAGAGAGAGAGAGAGAGAGAGAGAGAGAGAGAGAGAGAGAGAGAGAGAGATTGATAAATAGATAGAGATAGATAGATAGATAGATAGATAGAGATAGATAGATAGATAGATAGATGGAGATAGATAGATAGATAGATAGATATTGATAAATATATAGATAGAGATAGATAGATAGATAGATGATGGATAGATAGATAGATAGATAGATAGATAGATAGATAGATAGATAGATAGATAGATAGATAGATAGATAGATAGATAGATAACCCTTGGAGAAAACCTGAGATGAAATGGAAGAGTTATTTCTGCCTCTCCTCCTTCTTCAATGTCTTCTGGACAGAAGGCAAACTGTTCATTTCAGAGCGTGACTCATTCGGTCTTTCGGTTCTGAAGCCTTGATGAATTTTCCAAGTTCATCTTAGCCCCAGGTAAAGAACGCAGAAGCTCTGAGGGTTTCATTATCGCTATCATAATGTTTGGGCCGAAAGTCACCTGAGAGCAATTTAGAATTCACTGCAGTTCTCGGGTATCAAGGTCGGCGATCGATACCGTACTCAAACAAGACGGAACTGACCTAAATTTTCATGAATTGTTTTTGAGGGGCGATGGGGCTTCTTTTGAGAAACGGTACAGGGCAAACTTTTTCGAACTTCGTAAGAATATTACCTAAGCCTTTGTTGGTAGGTATGGTGGTTTTTTTAAAAAATTGCATAGCTGTATGTAGGGTCTTTGTTTAGCTAACTGGGCTTGCGGCTCTGTTTGTTACCCTGTTTCCCCGAAAATAAGACCTCTCCAGAAAATAAGTCCAATTGGGCTTTTGAGTGCATGTGCTAAAATAAGCCCTCCCTGCAAACATTTAAATGCATGCACAGCCGGTGCCCACCATTTCCTCTGGTTGCTTGCCGTGCAAACAACTCGAGATGAGGAGGCGAGGCTGGAGGAGGGGGAACAGAGCAGTCGGCTCCCACAGAGAGGGTCTCCTCAGGGTCCTGTCAGCTAGCCAATGTCGGCTGGTGACCCCCAGGGGGGAGAGCCTTCTCTGTGGCAGCTCCGGCCCTCTGGAATGATCTTCCCCCTGACCTGCGCACAACCACGGACTTGCGCCTCTTCCGCCGGGCCCTGAAAACTCATCTATTTCGTGCGGCCGGCCTGGCGTAGCTTTTAAATTTATTTTATCACTGGGTTTTATTGGGACTTTTTAGAACAGGTTCTTGTTTAATTTGTTTTTATTATATTTATTGTATCCGAGGTTTTTATGTTTTATGATTACCTGTTCACCGCCCTGAGGCCCGCAAGGGAGAGAGAGCGGTATATAAATTTGAATAAAGTTGAATAAAGTAAAGTAAAGTGGAGGGAACATGCCCCATGCACTCATATGCCCGGGCATGCGAACCAATGGCACGCATGCCATAAATGGCAAGTGGAGCCATTTGTCAGGGCACGCGAGGTGTTTGTTTGTCAGCTGACTTCAGCCTTTTTTTGAGGCTATTTTCCACAGTTCCCAGGCTCCAGAGGCTTTAGAGGAGACTGGGGAGGGCGAAAACAGCCTTACACACACACCCCTCCCCCCAGAGGCCTTCCGGAGGCTTCAGGAGCTTCCCTGAAGCCTCCGGAGCGCAAAAAACGGCCCTACAGGCAAACCGGAAGTTCAGGAAAAGCATGCAAAAAAATGGGGGCAGTGTCTGTCATGCGCGCATGCACACTGGGGAGGCACTCATTGCAATATGGGTGTAGCATGTCTGTGCACGACCCCCCTGTGTTCCCCCTGCTTTTGGCAGGTGAGCCAAAAGAGGTTCTCCATCACTGCCATATGCACTTACCCAATGACCCCTCCCACAATCCTACCCACCGCGCCCCTTCTCTTATGCTAATGGCCGCCACAAATACAGGGGCAGGCCCCCCGATGAGCAACATAGTAACGGGCATGAGGTGGCTACGCTCGCCGCCTCCTGCACCTTAAAAATAATAAGACCTCCCCGAAAATAAGGCCAAGCGCTTATTTCAGGGGTCAAAAGAAAATAAGGCCCTGTCTTATTTTTGGGGAAACACAGTACCAGTTGCTTTTCTGAATTATTGCTAAAGTGTTGACTTTGCTGTTTCCTAGTCTCTGTTGGGAAGAGGGGGTGAGTGGGTGGGTGGGGGGTGTTTGACCAGCTGCTGGCTGGCTGTAGGGGTTCAGCTGGAGCAGTAAGGCTGGGTGGGTATTGGAGACAAATTGAATTCAGTTGCAAAGGCGAATGCTTCTAGAACTACCGTTAAATAAGACCCATGCATGAACAAGGATTCCTATGGAAATCCATTCGGCGTGCATTTATTTGGCCATGCCGTGCTGGTTTTGGCATCGTCCTGGAACGTCCCCTGAGCCAAAATATCATGAGGAAGTCGACTATTTTGGAAGTCGCTGCTTCTCTTTGGAAAATGTGACTCAAACGCAGGTCTGTCTTCCAGACTGGCTTGAACAGTGACCTCTGTCTTCTTAGGCCCAAGAATGCTTTCAGAAGCCACCGCGAGACGTCTCTGCTTGGGTTTTTGAGCTTAGTCTGTCTTTGAAGTGGGGCTGATGCATCGGGAATCCTTCCCTCTTTTTCATTCCTCAGCTATGCGCAGAATGCTGTACAGGTGCCATTGGCTCCAGCGTTTCCCCCCTTCCGTCTATTTCTGCTTTTAATCTCCCTTTAAAGGCGTGACCTCGGAGACCGAATGAGCCAGGTTCACCGCTACAAGGACAAAGATTTGATTCATGCTCTCTGGGCATGAATGTCCTGGAATTGCAAAGGGAAAAGAGCAATGGAGATTGCAACAAAGATGGGCAGCTCGCATGCTCTTCCTCTCGCTGGCCTTCGGAGTCCACCCAGTCCGTCTGCTTCCCTTGGGGTGCATATCAGAGGTGGGTTCCTACCAGTTCGAACCGGTTCGGCCGAGTAGGTAGTAACTCAGCCTGCCATGCCCCCGAACCGGTTCTATCACCGGTGGCACCATCTTAATTTTTGGTTCTGCACATGGGCAGAACAATCTTCATTGCAGAAATGTAATTTTTTTCCCTTTTCTAAGGTTGTGCATACGCGCAGACCTTATTAGATGCAAATGTGCATGGCCACCAAGCGCACATTCGGCATATGCGCTTGCTTTTTTGTGCACCAAAAATTGTGCACCAAACTTTTTGGTGCACCAAACCAGCAGTAATGCCGGCAGCAATCTGTCCCTGGTGCATATCTGCATTGGTGTGAACGTGGTGTTCGGTGGTCCTTGATGTGAATGCAGATTGCTTTTAGGCTACATTGTCCTAAGCCAGGGGTCTGCAAAGTTGGCTCTTTGAAGACCGGTGGACTTCAACTCCCAGAATTCCCCAGCCAGCATAGCTGGCTGGGGAATTCTGGGAGTTGAAGTCCACCGGTCTTCAAAGAGCCAACTTTGCAGACCCCTGTCCTAAGCCAAGGAAAAGAGGCAGAAGAAATAGCTGAAGGAATCAGAGATGGTGTCAAACTGTGTAGTTATCCATCTGAAATTCATTCATTCATTTGGTGGCGCAGTGGCTACAGTGCAGTACTGCAGGCTATTTCTGCTGATCACCGGCTGCCTGCAATTTGGCAGTTTGAATCTCACCAGGCTCCAGGTTGACTCAGCCTTCCATCCTTCTGAGGTCAGTAAAATGAGGACCCAGATTGTTGGGGACAAGAGGCCGACTCTGTCAACTGCTTAGAAAAGGCTGGAAAGTACTATGAAGGGGTACGTAAGTCAATCGCTATTCATTCATTCATTCAAGTTTATATGGCCGCCCAACTCTCAGTGACTCTGGGCATCTTACGAAGATAAAAAGCCAATATAAAACAATGAAAAAACAATGCCCCCCACCCCTGATGACAACAATCAAATGAGCCATTTGATGGGCTCCATCCTACTTCCCAGAACCATTGGCAAACACCAGGTCTTCAGAGCCTTTGAAAGAGTGTCAAAGTGGGAGCCAATCTTATCTCCACAGGGATGATGTTCCACAGCAAGGGAGCCACCATGGAGAAGACCCTTCTTCCTGGTCCCACAAGATGGGTCTCAACTGGACCCATAACTTACCCTGCGTCCCCACTCTGTTGGGTTGGGTGTTCTGACTTAGGCTTCCCCAGCAGCACGGACCCAAGTCCTCATCCGAATAAACCCCTTTCATTTAATTTCCAGTGAATTCCTCTCCAACAAAGTCCTTCCTCTCCCATAGTCTTTCAAAATAATTCACAATTACTGACCTTTATCAGACTTGGAGAGTGGCCAGGCCAATATCTTTCAGACGTCGCAATACTTGGCAAAAATGCGGGAATGAGCTAATTATCTCCTGCAAGCTCCACTCCCCTTTCGCTCCTCTTTTGTTCCCTATGGGAGGGGCCATTCATCATCCGGCCTTACTCCCAAGTGGGCCCCTGTTCTTTAGCTGTCCCCTTCATCTGGCAACTGTGCACATGTGCACACTGGGAACAGGCTCCAGCTGTTTCCCTGCCTCACTGATGTCTGACTCCGAAGGCAGCTGATGGCCTTGGTCCCATTTCTGCCTCCGATGCAGAGCCCTCGTCAGAGCCTTCCCCAGACTCCAGGATTGGCCCATGTTCCTCCCCAACCTCCTCACTGTCCGAATCTGTTGCCAGCTCTCCTGGTTGCTGGCGGGCCACAACATTGGGTAGATAGGACCAGGAAAAGATGGTCCTTCAAATAACCTAGTCCCAAGCCATGTGGGGCTTTGAAGGTGAACACCAACATCACACAAGCATACATGCATGTCCTCATTTGATGGGGGAAAGCTGGGTTTATATTGTCCTTAGATGTCTTTCCCACATTTGAATTCCACTGTTGGGATAGGACAGGGGTCTGCAATGCTGGCTGGGGAACTCTGGGAGTTGAAGTCCATCAGTCTTAAAAGAGCCGACTTTGCAGACCCCTAGGATAGGATAAGCGCCCAGTTCTTCTTTTATCTTTAAAAAAATGCAGATTGGCTTTTCTCCACGCAAAAATTCCACCAGTAGCTGTTGACATCTTCCACGCAGACTTGAAGCCATTTAAGACCAGTTGGAGAAATACAGTTGGGTCCAAAATGGTAAAGCACAAAAGAACGTTGATAGACCTTCAACGTTTTAATGCCATAATTACATCCCCGCTTAAAGGCTGTCACTAAGATTGATGTCCACCTACTCCTGAATTTATAGTGATGGGTTTGAGCTGAAGTTATTTTACGTAACGCTGTTGGCTCGAATGGCATTGCCTTGGAACTATTTTATAAATAAATTGTCTATGTAGGCAGACACCCAAACATAAACAGATACAAAGTCTTTGCTGATGACAAAACTGGCTAAATTAAATATTACTGTCACCCTTACAGTGTGTTCAGGAATAACAGCTGTGGCCTGAAGATCACACTTTTTTTTTTTAACTATCCATGATTTATGCAGGCAGTCAACACGTTGGCATCCCAGAACCTCTTAGGAAGACAATTCTTTACCTCTGAAAATAAGGACAGAAGGAGAGTTTGGACTTGAAAGTTTCCATCTCTAGAAATTTTTGCTTTCCAAAGATCTGGAAAAGATTAACAACCGTTCCTCTTTTAGAGCACGCACTTCTGCTACAAACAGATGGGTTATTTTCAAATCCCGAGAAGCATTTCCTTTGGTTCCTTTTGTAAAATAACAATCCCAGCCTCCACATTGCCCTCCTTTTCCAATTTTCTAAGAGTGTTTTCCATTCTCTTCCAGGCTGCTTCCTTTACCCAGTAATTTTAGAGAAACCTCTATCGTTGGTCTTTAGATCTTTTAGCATTCTTAAACAACTTTGCTTATTCTTCTTGCTAGATAAAACAGCTGGGCCTTCACCGGTCAAGGCCGAGGATTGTTATCCAATCCTCTTTAAACCAACGGTGGAGCTGAGGAGCATCATGACAAAGGCCAAATATTTTCATAGATGCCTTAAATACCTTTCATGAAAATAGAAAGTGGAGGAAGGGACTCGTGTCTTTAATTCTTCCCTACATTAATGCGGCTCTTGATTGGAATTTGGTTATTTAGAGCAGGGGTCTCCAACCTTGGCAATTTATGACTTGTGGACTTCAACTCCCAGAATTCCTCAGCCAACCAACTCCTGGGAGTTGAAGTCCATAAGTCATAAAGTTGCCAAGGTCGGAAAACCCTGCTCTAAATAGCCAAATTCCATTCAGAGGCCACATTTGAGAACTTCTCCTTCTCAAAGTTCAAAGAGAGATTTCTAAGCACTTTGGAGCGCCATTCAGAGGTGGTATTCATAAAGTTCTGACCAGTTCTGGAGAACCGGTAGAGGAAATTTTGAGTAGTTCAGGGAACTGGTAAATACCACCTTTGACTGGCCCTACCGCCATCTATTCTCTGCCTCCCAAGTCCCAGCTGATTGGGAGGAAATGGGAATTCTGCATTATCCTTCCCCTGCCACACCCACCAAGCCACACCACGCCCACCAAGCCACACCCACAGAACTGGTAGTAAAAATATTTGAATCCCACCACTGTTCCCATTGCATGCCTTCATCCCAAATACATGTTTCATTTTTACATATACAGTAATCCCTCGTTTTTCGCGGTTAATCAGGACCGGACCCTTCCGCAGAAACTGAAAAACCGCGAAGTAGGATTCTGTATATCTATACCGGAAACTTGAGTTGGTGGACATCGTTTAAAGCAAGCACTAGGGGGCGCTTGCCTCCTACCGATGCATTTTTTTGCTATTGAAAAACCCGCGAAGCACTGAAGCCGCGGAAAATGAAGCCGCGGAAAACGAGGGATTACTGTACAGATTGAACAGCGATAGAAGGGCCTTGTCACCTCAATGAAAACCAAACTCAAGACTGCTTCCTTCTCCAGCTCTTCACCCTAACTCTTGACTATATCTTGTTTTATTCTCTTATTAATAGGAAACTCTGAAATCAGAGACTGAAATCAGAGACTTCTTCCTTCCAAGCGGCCAAGAAGATTTTTCTCAGTCCTGCTGAGATTTCCCTGCAGCACGCAAACCTTTGCGAATTGTGGTCTCACGAACCCTCCCCAGTTGGGGGGTTTGCTTTTCCGCCATTTTTTGAGGGTGCGCCCACACTGTTTTTGTGTTTCTTGTGTACCAGAAAGGACCACAACAAACTTGTACCATCATCTGTGCTGGTTTGATGTCAGGTTAAGGGCGGGAGGGTTGAGTTAAACTTCAAAAGTCCTTGAGTTCAAATCTTGGGTGTTGCTTGATGAGCTGTAATCTTTCGATCAGTCTCGAGATCTGTAGTCATATTTTGAGTCTTCTGCAGAAAGAATTTAGATGCGGCATCTTGGTTAATGAGTTAGGGGTCATCTAGTCGGGCTGAGCTCCTGGTGTTTTCGTGAACAAATGTTCACCATCTCAATGTATCTCCAGCAATAACTTGAGGTTGCAGGATCCAATCTGGGTCCTGGACCAGAGGTGGAGTCTTCCAAGGTTCAAGACGCGGGCTGGAGCCCATCCTCAGGAAACCTCTCCCCAACATGCTGCTAGAGAGAAGTTCCCAATTGCTTCCGAATTTGCCTTGATGACATATTTGACCAAGCTACCAGTTTCTCATTGAAGAAACGCTTTAGAATTCTCACTCTGAAACCTTTCCATGGGTGCGGGGGGTGGGGGGAGTCTCCTCGTCTTCTCTTCCTACTTAATGGAAAAGTGAAAAGCCAGATAGGTTGCAAACTCCAACTCTGGAAGGAGCCTGCATGGTGAAAAACAGGGCATTTACAGACATTCCTTTGGCGTCCTCACCACTCAATCCATGCCCAGACTGCCACATTCCATTCCGAAATGCCTTCTCCTTTGAAAGAACTTTCAAAACCAACCTTCCTTCCATCAGACTGTATGCAACAGGTTAAGACCGAATGCCACAGCATGAGCTTAAATCCAAACATGGCAATTTCTTCCATCCCTTTTAACAACATCTATACCAGTTGTTTTTGTTATTTTCCTCCTGGGTTGCAAAAGGGTAGAATTCACGAAAGGGAAAAGAGAACATCAGGCTGACATCTTCCTTGACTCTCTGAACCATCTTGTGGTTCTCTGAATCACCTAATATAACAAGAAAAAGGGACACGGTGGCTCAAATGGCTAAGACATTGAGCTTGTCAATCAGAAGGACGGCAGTTCAGCGGTTCGAAATCCTTAGCGCTGCGTAACGGAGTGAGCGTCCGTGACTTGTCCCAGCTTCTGCCAACCTAGCAGTTCGAAAGCACGTAAAAAATTCAAGTAGAAAAATAGGAATAATCTTTGGTGGGAAGGGAACAGCGTTCCATGCGCCTTTGGCGTTTAGTCATGCCAACCACATGACCACGGAGACGTCTCTGGACAGCGCTGGCTCTTTGGCTTTGAAACGGAGATGAGCAGTGCCCCCTACAGTCCAGAAAGACTAACATATATGTGTGAGGATTTACCTTGAATATAACAAGTGGCGAAAATGGGGACCCTTTTGTAAACCGAACATCCCGTGAATTTTGTTTTCTGATCCTCCTTTTGTTTCTCAAAATAGGTTGGGTGAAGAGTTCCTTCCACCCCCACCCCCCATGCCCCAAATTAAAACAGCCCAAACTGTCAAGTCCTTTCTAATAGCCTGCTCTTAAAAACCTTACGATTTGTTTTATTTATTTATTTGCAAGAACTCCATTTTTAAAGTAGACACGGTCAAGTAGTTGGGACAGGGATCCTTTGAGGGGCCCTCTCGACATTTTCTGTAAATATTCCATATTTTCTGGAACTGTCAAGCGATGCCTGCCAAATGGTCTTGGTATGTTTGCAACGTGCTGGGCCAACTTGGATGAAATCGCGAAGCCTTGGTGGGTTGATGCAATCTCTATTTGCAACCTCATTCGCACATACTAGGGGAGACATGATACGTAGTAGTGTTCCATATCTCAGGGGCTGCCCCAGAGAAGAGGGAGTCAAGCTATTCTCCAAAACACCTGAAGGCAGGACAAAAGCAACGGGTGGAAACTCACCAAGGAGAGAAGCAACTTAGAACTAAGAAGAAATTTCCTGACCGTGAGAACAATTAATCAGGGGAACAACTTGCCTCCAGAAGTTGTGAATGCTCCAACAATGGAAGTTTTGAAGAAGATGTTGGACACCCATTTGTCTGAAGTGGTGTAAGGTTTCTGCCTAGGTAGGGGTTTGGACTACAATACAATACAATAGCAGAGTTGGAAGGGACCTTGTAGGTCTTCTAGTCAACCCCCTGCGTGGGCAGGAACCTTACACCATTTCAGACAAATGGCTATCTAACATCTTCTTAAAGACTTCCAGGGTGGGGCATTCACAACTTCTGGAGGCAAGCTGTTCCAGAGATTAATTGTTCTAACTGTCAGGAAATTTCTTCTCAGTTGTAAGTTGCTTCTCTCCTTGATTAGTTTCCACCCATTGCTTCTTGTCCTGCCCCCAGGTGCCTTGGAGAATAGTTTGGCTCCCTCTTCTTTGTGGCACCCTCTGAGATATCGGAACACTGCTATCATGTCTCCCCTGGTCCTTCTCTTCATCAAACTAGACATACCCAGCTCCTGCAACCGTTCTTCATATGTTTTAGTCTAGAAGACCTACAAGGTCATTTCCAGCTCTGTTATTCTATTTTATCAATTTCACCAGAAATAATTTTGGGTTCCAGATCAGGTAGACTCATTAAAACTATGAAGTAGAGGCTACAAAGATGATTATGGAACTGGAGGCTCAAACATATGAAGAATGGTTGCAGGAACTGGATATGTCTAGTTTAAAGAAAAGAAGGACCAGGGGAGACATGATAGCAGTCTTCCAATATCTCAGGGGCTGCCACAAAGTAGAGGGAGTCAAGCTATTCTCCAAAGCTCCTGAAGGCAGGACAAGAAGCAATGGGTGGAAACTCATCAAGGGGAGAAGCAACCTAGAACTAAGGAGGAATTTCCTGACAGAACAATTAACCAGTGGAACAACTTGCCTCCAGAAATTGTGATTGCTACAACACTGGAAGTTGTCAAGAGATTGGACAACCATTTGTCTGAAGTGGCGTAGGGTTTCCTACATTTTGTCTCTCATCCAAGAAGGTTCTTAAATTCTCTTCTTCAGAACTGAAGAAGCTTGTTGGATGAGAAGCGAACCATCTTCAAGAAAAAACAAAGGAAGTCCAGTTTCCTCTTGGAAAAAGCACCTTTGGGACCCCAAAAAAGAGGTATTTCTTTGCATTTTCCAGCATATTTATTACTTATTTATTGAACAATTTTAATGCACCACCTGACTCGCCCACTGGTGACTCCGTGGTAGGCCAAGTTACTACCTACTGAGTTGAATCAGTCCAAACCTGTAGGAACCTACCTCTGGGTAGCTGTCTTTACATATTTATGGCGCTCTTTTGAGATTTTTCCAATGTCTGTTGTTTGTACTGTATCTTTGTGTGATGGACATAAACTGTAACACCACAACCTTATGGGTGTTTCCTGATGGGATCCACAGAGCCCACTCTTCAGCACAAGTAGTTTGGTATTGCAGTTTTTAAGACTTGCCCAATAATTTTGTGCGCCGGAAGGAAGATCATCAATATTCAAAACCAGGAGGAGAAATCCCTGGATCTGATTGGAGTTAAGGCGTAGACTTGTCCTGTTGAATGTCCCTTTGCTTCAACCTGTGGAGCAGAACCAATTTCCTAATCAGCAGGTGCAGGAGAAATAAAATTGTCCTCTTGGAAGGTGCTAAGAGATTAAACAGGTTATAATTGAGGCTTTTCAGAGAGTCAAGTTTTAAGTGAGGTCACAAGCCCCTCTAGGTGTTTAATTAATATGTAGCCGATAAGGAGATGGAATATTTAAAAGTACGGAATGCAGAAAGCTACTGTGAAATTGTCAGTTGTGAAAAAAGGAAGGCGTGAGGGAGGGAAGGGAAGGAGTGATGGATGGATGGATGGGAAGGGAGGGAAGACAGGAAGGAGTGAGGATGGAAGGAAAGGAGGGAAGAAGAAGGGAAGGAGGGAAGGATAGAGAGGGAATGGGGAGGGAGGGGGGAGGCAGGAAGGAAGGAAGGAAAGAAAGGAGTGTTGATAGAAGGGGAAGGAAGGAAGAAGGAAGGAAGGAAGGAAGGAAGGAAGGAAGGAAGGAAGGAAGGAAGGAAGGTGTCAGGGTTCCAAGAGGAAAAGGTGGCAGGCCTGAAATCCCAAAGGCAAAATTGATGGTCTCCAGGTCTGACAGAAAGAAGGGAGGGAGGGAGGGAGGGAGGAAGGAGTGAGGATGGAAGGGAGGTGGGGGAAGAAGAAAGGAAGGAAGGAGAGGGAGGGAGGAGTGATGAAAAGGAAGGAGGTTGTACCAAAGAAAACAAATCGGATTTTACATTATCCTTGTCTGTTTCATTTTGGGTTTTGCTTGAATTGATCAACCCTTGTTACAAAACTCATTTCCCCCAATTATTGCAATTCACACTTGTTTTACTTAAGCATCCGGGTGTGGTCCAGTCTGGATTATAATATCAGCATAATTCAGAATTATGGACAGGTCCCAGGTACTGACAGCCTTCCTCCTTCCTTGTTACTATGATGCCATCCTTGGGCTGGGGGGAAAAAAAATCCCTTGGAGGTCATCATCTCGTTCCTCGTTCCACCATTTCATCTCCTCTCTTTGGTCTCCTTTATGCACTGGTGCGTTTCTGCTTTGATTTATCTGCTACCAAAGGGAAACAGGGTGGAAGAGGAGGAAGAGACTCAAATAACGATTCCTTCACGCTGCTCTCTGCTGCAGTTAGATAATGAACAGCTGGAAGGATAGCCAGTGGAGACATTAAGAGTCCAATGTTCATTGATCTCAGCCAGATAATAAAGAAAGCCTCAGCATGATGAGGTGGCACGGAGGGAGATGCTTCTCCTTGAGAAGAGATTCAACAGCGGTTGCCATCAACGGGATAATGCGAAGGGTTTGCGGCAGAGGTGAGATCAGTGGTGGGTTTCTGCAGGCTCGCACCTACTCGCGAGAGCCGGTTGGTGAAATTTAGAGAACCGGTGAGAGGGGGTTCCACCGGCGTACCTGGAAGTAAATCTGGCCCACCGCTGCCAGTGACCCAACGGGAAGGAAAGGAAAGGAAGGAAGAAAGGAAAGGAAGGAAGGAAGGAAAGAAAGAAAGAAAGAAAGAAAGAAAGAAAGAAAGAAAGAAAGAAAGAAAGAATTTATCATCACAATTCAGTCCAAAATTTTGGTTGCTAAGCAAGATCATTGGTAAATGAGTTTCACCACATTTTAAAAGGTGGCCACTCCCACCCTGTCACATGACTGCCAAGCCACGCCCACAAAATAGGCCACACCTACAGAGTAGGTTCTAAAAAATTTGAAACCCACCACTGGGTGAGATTCAGCCAGTTCTGACCAGTCCTGGAGAACCAGTAGCGGAAATTTTGAGTAGTTCGGAGAACCGGCAAATACCACCTCTGGCTGGCCCCGCCCCCATCTATTCGCTGCCTTCCCAATTCCCAGCTGATTGGCTGGGTCTTCTTTTGTTGCCCTGCACGGGACAACAGAGCTGGAAAGTAGGTTGGTGGGATGGGGAGGGAATGGGGATTTTGCAACATCCTTCCCCTGCCATGCCCACCAAGCCACACTCACAGAACCGGTAGTAAAAAACTTTTGCATCCCACCATGGGCTTGCAGTTTTCAATTCCTACATTGACCAGAAAAAAAACCTCTCCCTTATCTGCCCTACCATGGATCCATAGTTTGGTTTTATCTTTTCAATCTGTGCAGAAGATGCATTGGTGCAATACAAAAAAAGGCTATACAATAATACAATAGCAGAGTTGGAAGGGACCTTGTAGGTCTTCTAGTCCAACCCCCTGCGTGGGCAGGAACCTTATACCATTTCAGACAAATGGCTATCTAACATCTTCTTAAAGACTTCCAGGGTTGGGGCATTCACAACTGCTGGAGGCAAGCTGTTCCAGAGGTTAATTGTTCTTACTGTCAGGAAATTTCTCCTTAATTCTAAGTTGCTTCTCTCCTTGATTAGTTTCCACCCATTGCCCCCAGGTGCCTTGGAGAATAGTTTGACTCCCTCTTCTTTGTGGCACCCTCTGAGATATCGGAACACTGCTATCATGTCTCCCCTGGTCCTTCTCTTCATCAAACTAGACATACCCAGCTCCTGCAGCCGTTCTTCATATGTCTTAGTCTCCAGTCCTCTAATCATCTTGGTTGCTCTTCTCTGCACTCTTTCCAGAGTCTCCACGTCTTTTCTACATCGTGGCGACCAAAACTGTATGCAGTATTCCAAGTGTGGCCTTACCAAGGCACTATACAGTGGCATTAACTGCTATATGCCTGTGGCAGGGGTGTCAAACGTGCGACATCACGTGGTCATCACGTGACGTATCGTGACTTTCCCCACCCCCCTTTGCTAAAATGCTGAAGCAGGCGTGGCCAGCATGTGACACATCTTGGCTGGTGGCCACAAGTTTGACATCTGTGGTCTATGGAGATTTTCGCTCAGCTAATTTAATGAGAAGAAGGAGTGGCATGATAGCAGTCTTCCAATATCTCAGGGGTTGTCACAAAGTAGAGGGAGTCAAGCTATTCTCCAAAGCTCCTGAGGGTAGAGCAAGAAGCAACAGGTGGAAACTAATCAAGGAGAGAAGCGACTTAGAACTAAGGAGAAACTTCCTGACAGTGAGAACAATTAATCAGTGGAACAACTTTACCTCCAGATATTGTGGATGCCCCAACACTGGAAATTTTTAAAGAAGAGATTGGACAACCATTTGTCTGAAGTGGTGTAAGGGTTTCCTCCATTTGCCTCTCATCCAAGAACGTTCTTCAGTTCTCTTCTTCAGAACTGAAGAAGCTTCTTGGATGAGAAGTGAACCATCTTCAGGGAAAAACAAAGGAAGTCCAGTTTCCTCTAGGAAAAAGCACCTTTGGGACCCCCCCCTCCCAAAAAAGGCATTTCTTTGCATTTCCCAGCACATTTATTATTTATTTATCGAACAATTTTAACGCACCACTGGTGACTCTGGGAAGGTTACAACATTTTATCAGTTGAGCCTGATTTCGGAGCTGTTCTTTTCTTCGGGCAGCTCTGTGCATGCGCACACTGGAACAGACTCCAGCTGTTCCTCTGCCTCACTGCTGACTAGCTCCCTAGGCACCTGATCACTGCCAGGCGGCCCTGGCCCCATCTCTGCCTCTGATGCAGAGTTCTCATCCGAGCCTTCCCCAGACTCCAGGACTGGCCCCTGTTCCTCCCCAACCTCCTCAGTGTCCGACGCTGCTCCCAGCTCTGCAGAGCCACAGCAGTATCTCTCCTAGCTAAACTTAAGTCAACATATGCTAGCAACAAGGACTTCTTGGTAGTAGCACCTTCTATCAAATAATATTGTGCTTTAGAGCAGGGGTCTCCAACCTTTGCAACTTTAAGTCTGAAGGACTTCAGTTCCCAGACTTCTCCCGCCAGCAAAGCTGTCAGTGTCAGGGCCTGGGCCAGGGCTTTGCTGGCTGGAGAAGTCTGGGAGCTGAAGTCCTTCAGACTTAAAGTTGCAGAGGTTGGAGACCCCTGCTTTAGAGAATATATTTCTAACAATAAGGGCAAACATGACTCTGCCTTCTTGTAGCAACAGCTTGATAAATCTAATTTTGACCACCAACCAGAAAACAAGTAAGCTAGGCTATTATATATTAAACAATTGCTTGTTATTCCCCTCACCCACACTGGATTTAACCCTGTTGATAAAAACGTACTGGCCTGTTTGATTTTGTATGATACTAATGTGCTCTTTTTTTTAAAAAATACTGTTTATTTTAATAGGAACTTGGTCCTAAATTGGGGGGGGGGGGGGGCGCTTTGGGCCCATGATTTTATGACTTACACAGTCTCCTTTCCAAATGGCTTGCAAACTGCCCCAAGAATGTGTTTTATGAGCTGGAAGGAAGATCAGACTTTTAAAATAAATCAATATTATATTTCCTGCTCTCTGAATCACTTCCTAGAGTCGGGCTGATCTTTGGCAAGGAGGCCAAACAAATAATCATCGCCAATTTAGTGAAACAGTAAAACAACTGTCGCATCTGAAATATTCACTCGGGAAAGTCTACTCCAGTATGACTTTGAATGGGTGATGCGGTCACGTTGATAGCATAGCTCCATTAACCACAGTCTCTGGCTGGGATTAACATGCCATTTTGCCATCCCTTCCCCCCCCCCCCCCCCCACTCCTTTCTACTGGTAGTAATATTACTAATGCGCTAAAGAGGCCTTCAAAGGGACACGGTGGCTCAGGGGCTAAGGTGCTGAGCTTGTCGATCAGAAAGGTCGGCCGTTCGGGGCTTCGAATCCCTAGCGCCACCTAACGGAGGGAGCCTCCCGTGACTTGTCCCAGCTTCTGCCAACCTAGCAGTTCGAAAGCACGTAAAAATGCAAGTGGAAAAACAGGAACCACCTTTGGTGGGAAGGGAACAGCGTTCCGTGCACCTTCGGCGTTGAGTCATGCCGGCCACATGACCACGGAGACGTCTTCGGACAGCGCTGGCTCTTCGGCTTAGAAACGGAGATGAGCACCGCCCCCTAGAGTCGGGAACAGCTAGCACATATGTTCCAGGGGAACCTTTACCTTTAAGGAAGCCTTACCAAAAGTATTAGAAGGCCAGCTTGATTCAGCAATGGTATTCATCCCAAGATATTTATTTATTTATTTTTCATATTTATAACCCGCTCCCATCTCACAACAAGGGACTCGGGGCGGCGAACGTGTTTTCTGAGTAATCTGTTTTTTCAAAGAAAAATAGCCCATCCCAGTTTAGGGTAGATATGGCAGAGAAAACATCCTTATGACTTTAAAAAATAATACCTTGAAGTATTGTTATCCGCCATAGCATATTTTGCTGCAGCCAAGGAGGAAGAAAGTAACTTACAATACAATACAATACAATACAATACAATAGCAGAGTTGGAAGGGACCTTGTAGGTCTTCTAGTCCAACCCCCTGCATGGGCAAGAACCTTATACCATTTCAGACAAATGGCTATCTTAGATCTTTTTAAAGACTTCCAGGGTTGGGGCATTCACAACTGCTGGAGGCAAGCTGTTCCAGAGGTTAATTGTTCTTACTGTCAGGAAATTTCTCCTTAATTCTAGGTTGCTTCTCTCCTTGGTTAGTTTCCACCCATTGCTTCTTGTCCTGCCCTCTGGTGCCTTGGAGAATAGTTTGACTCCCTCTTCTTTGTGGCACCCTCTGAGATATCGGAACCCTGCTATCATGTCTCCCCTGGTCCTTCTCTTCATCAAACTAGACATACCCAGCTCCTGCAGCCGTTCTTCATATGTCTTAGTCTCCAGTCCTCTAATCAACTTAGACTGTGGCTGGTCCTTGTTTACAACCAGAAAGGTCTCTCTGAAAATCAGCACGCGTTCAAGAAACACGCATTAAAGGAATAAATGCCGACTGAAGAAAGTTTGCAATACAATGTCATGATGCTAAGTTTTGGGGAAATGACATTTAGAATTGCAGAAAGGAAAAAAAAAACTTCTTCTTGAGAAACCAATAATGGCCTTAGGGGCTTCTTTTTAAAATTAACGATTCACCGAGAATCCACTGCCACTTAATAGCGCTGGAATATTGGCAAAAGTCAAAAGAACTCGATTTCTAAGGATCTATATTGCTCGAATCATTTGGGTGATTCGAGAATTAGGTCGGCATGACCGTATTCTCGCCGCTTTGCAAACAAGGAAGAGTAAAGATGTGAGGATGTGACTTTGGCTCCATTAATGAACGTGTCTTCGGGAAAAGTGACCGTATTTGAAGGATCGACTCATGAATTGCCTACACCCAGACCTTTGGCATTAATGGGGAGAGCAGACCACAATCTGTTGGGTTTGCAAGCAGATCTGAGCCTGCTGAGGCCCCACGCTGCTTTTTTCCTCTGCGGTTTGCAGTTCCTGGGTTTGGAAATTGCATTGGGGACCATGCTGTGTGGGGTCAGAAAACGAAGGGTGGGAGATACCAATAGAAGAGGACGATATTGATTGAACTGTGGGATCCTTGGTGCTCTCTGAGTTGGGTCATGTTCTAGCGGACGTTTTGTGACCCAGTCATGGAAGATCATCAGTGCTTGAAGGGGATGGGATTTGTGGAGAGGAGGAGGAGAAAGAGGAGGAGGAGGGAGAAGAGAAAGGAGGAGGAGGAGGAGGAGGAAGACGAGGAGGACAACTGTGGGATCCTGAGCTTGGTCATGTTGTGACCCAATGATGGAAGATCATTCAGTGCTTGAAGGGAGTGGGATTTGTGGAGAGGAGGAGGAGGAGGAGGAGGAGGAGGAGGAGGAGGAGGAGGAGGAGGAAGAAGAAGAAGAAGAAGAAGAAGAAGAAGAAGAAGAGAAAGGAGGAGGAGGAGAGAGGCAGATGATGACTGTGGGTGCTTGGGAGTAGGATTTGTGGAGAGGAGGAGGAGGAGAAAGGAAGAGGAGGAGGAGGAGGAAGAGGAGGAGGAAGAGGAGGAGGAGGAAGAGGAGGAGGACAACTGTGGGATCCTTGGTGCTCTCTGAGCTTGGTCATGTTCTTGCAGCCATTTTGTGACCCAGTCATGGAAGATCATCAGTGCTTGAAGGGAATGGGATTTGTGGAGAGGAGGAGGAGAACGAGGAGGAGGAGGGAGAAGAGAAAGGAGGAGGAGGAGGAGGAGGAGGAGGAAGAAGAAGAGGAGAAAGGAGGAGGAGGAGGAAGAGAAAGGAGGAGGAGGAGAGAGGCAGATGATGACTATGGGTGCTTGGGAGTAGGAGTTGTGGAGAGGAGGAGGAGGAGAAAGGAAGAGGGTCATGTTCTAGCAGACGTTTTGTGACCCAGTCATGGAAGATCATCAGTGCTTGAAGTGAATGGGATTTATGGAGAGGAGAACGAGGAGGAAGAGGAGAAAAGAGGAAGAGGAGGAGGACAACTGTGGGGTCCTTGGTATTTTCTAAACGTGGATATTTTCTTGCTGACGTTTCATTATCAAACCAGGGAACATGATCAGAGGGTATTCCTTAATTTGGTGATGAAATGTCTACAGGTAATCAATGTTCAGAGAGCACCAAGGATCCCCGCCTTGTGGGAGCTATCCAGGCAGGCGCATATTCTGGCTAATGCAGGAGCAACCTTGTTGTGGCTCGATCTCTTCTCATTCTTTGACGTTGCCTCAGTCAGCCTGTTTTTCCGCAGCTGCTGCTTTAATTGCTTGCAAACTCCTCTCTTCTGTCACCAGCGTCTAGCCGCCTTGCTTTCTGTTGGCCTTTTGCATAACTCCCTTGGGCTCTTCCGAGTCTCCGTCTTTGACAATGACTCTTGACTTTGCATTATGTCGGCAAGCATCGCGGTGCGTTAGCTTAGTTTCTAACGCTTTCCGTGGGTTGTGTCTGGTTTTTCCCCCGCCCATCTAGCACCAAAGGATTCCTTCCTCTTGAAGGCCAAGGTCTTCCCACCCTTTGTCTCCAGCCTCAGCACTGCGAAGGCATCGGTTCTATTTCATTCAGCTTTTTTCTAGCAGTGCAGCTTTCTGCTACCACTGGGAAAAATGTGTCCTTGAGGATGCATAGCTCCGTTATCAGTGTTATGTCTTGCGTTTCCGAAATGATGGGGACCACCCAACCCATTTGCAGAGGACGCCAAAGAAACAGTCCATCTAAGAACCTTCCAAGCTACTCCCTGTCGAGGTTGTACGGTCAACGGGGAGGAAAGCACTCCAGGTGTGCGATAAGACCTCGTGGTTGGTCCTAGTTTTTGTCCAATCTTGGCATCGTTGATGCTGTATATTACGGATGCAAAGTGGCTGTCTTGTAACATGCAGCCTATAGAGATTTTATTTATTTTATTCCTTACTTTGTTAAACATGTACTAGTTGCAGGTATAAGTACAAACATGGACATGAGCCAGTGGTGGGTTTCTGCAGGCTCGCACCTACTCGCAAGAGCCGGATGGTGAAATTTAGAGAGCCGGTGAGAGGGGGTTCCACCGGCGGACCCAGAAGTAAGTCTGGCCTGCCGCTGCCGGTAACCCAATGGGAAGAGAAGGAAAGGAAGGCAGAAAGTAAGAAAGGAGAGAAGAGGAGAGGAGAGCAGAGCAGAGCAGAGCAGAGCAGAGCAGAGCGAGGAAGGAAGGAAGGAAGGAAGGAAGGAAGGAAGGAAGGAAGGAAGGAAGGAAGGAAGGAAGGAAAGAATAATAATAATAATAATAAATTTAATTTGTAGACCGCTCCCTCTCCCCGAAGGGACTCGGGGCGGTGCACAGGGGAATTAAAAACATACAAATATAAATACATCATAAATATATAAAATCAAATTAAACAATTTATCCCTGCGCTAAAAAACCTGAAATCTTAAAAACTAAACCCCTTAAAAACCCAATTAGAACAATTTAGATGTACAGACTAAAAAGGCTGGAAGGTAGGTTAGAAAGAAAGAAAGAAAGAAAGAAAGAAAGAAAGAAAGAAAGAAAGAAAGAAAGAAAGAAAGAAAGAAAGAAAGAAAGAAAGAAATTTTATCAGCACAATTGAGCCCAAAATTTTGGTTGCTAAGCAAGAGCGTTGTTAAATGAGTTTCACCACATTTTACAAGTTGGCCACTCCCACCCTGTCACATGACTGCCAAGCCACGCCCACAAAATAGGCCACACCTACAGAGTAGGTTCTAAAAAAAATTGAAACCCACCACTGACATGAGCAAAAGAGATGAGGACAAATCAATAGGGAGAGTAGGACAGGGACGGAAGGCACGCTGGTGCGCTTATGCACACCCCCTTTACGGACCTCTTAGGAATGGGGTGAGGTCCAGGGTGGACAGTTTGAGATTGAAGCTTTGGGGGGTTTGAGGATGTAATGACAGAGTCAGGTAGAGCATTCCAGGCGTTGACCACTCTGTTGATGATGTTGTATTTTCTACAATCGATTTTGGAGCGGTTGACCTTGAGTTTGTACCTATTGTTTGCCCGTGTAGCATTGTGGTTGAAGCTGAAGTAATTCTTGTAAGCCTAGAAAGCTGCTGGTGCCTGGGCAGGGCGAAAAATGGGTCCATCAGGCGTAAAAAGCAGGGGGAGGGCGGGGGGATTGTGGGTGCATGCGTATGTGGGGGTCAGCCGCATAGAATTATGGGTATGGGTACGCCCGTGCACGACCCCCCTGCGGTCCCTCCGCTTTTGGCACGCGGTGGCCAAAAGATTTAGCCATCCCTGTCCTAGCCCATTGAAGTTTTATTTATTTACTAGCTGTTCCCGGCCACGTGTTACTGTGGCCCAGTCTGGTTAAATGGCCAGCCAATCTGTGTGTAGATCTACACCTGCACACACAAACACGTACACACAACCACCATATAACCCCCAACCTATCTACCTACTGTATTTCTCCCTCTCCCTCTCTATCCCTCTTCCTACGTACCTACCTACCTACCTACCTACCTACTACTGTATTTCTTCCTCTCTCTATTACTCTACCTACCTACCTACCTACTGGATTTCTCCCTCTCTCTATCCCTCTACCTACCTACCTACCTACCTACCTACCTACCTACCTACCTACCTACCTACCTACCTACTGGATTTCTCTCTCTCTATATCCCTCTACCTATCTACCTACCTACCTACCTACTTACTACTGGATTTATTCCTCTCTCTATTCCTCTATCTACCTTCCTACCTACTGGATTTCTTCCTCTCTCTATCACTCTACCTACCTACCTGCCTACTGCATTTCTCCCACCATCTCTCTACCATTTCTCCTTGAATCTTATGGACAGAGTATTTATGTCATAAAGGATGACATAATACCTGTGGCCCACTGCTCTCTCTGTATCCATCTACCTACCTTTTTTACAATCTTTTACATTTCCGTTGCATGTAGCTAGCACAGGTGTGACTTCTACACAATCTATATATATCATTGGTGCCGTATTTCAAAGGAACGTTGTGTGAAAATTTGGAAGCGATCGGTGCAGGACTTTCGGAGATGAGCGGTTTTGAACAAACTCTTGTTACATTTTTATTTATATAGATTAATCTCATTGGTATCCTGCCTGTCTCCCTCATGACCCTTGGCAGTTCCCAAATAAAAGCATACCAAACAATAACAATAAACTAACACAATTATAACCTTAAATCCTCCCATAAAGTTGTCAAACGATAAGAGTCCTTTAAATGGGAGTAAAGGCAGCGCTGTTATTTTATGATTGGCTTTGTTCCTTGTTCTCGCATCTGCTCCTGGGAAGCCCCTGCTATTCCAGCTTTGCTGCTCCCTTAAAATAACCATCCTGCAGAGCAGAGAATACCTGCCTATATCTCGCCGACATTGATGGAGGAGCAACTGGACTGAAACAACTGGGCTGGGATAGAGTTAGCAAGTTTTCACTGTCTTTCGTGGGTGAAGTCGGCCGCAGATAGTTGGTGCACCAGTCAAGTGTTCCTTTTTGGTGTGTGAAAACTCAAAGGACTTCTCTGGTGACCCACCAAAAGCCAATGGCCACCAGAAGTAAGCTGCCTTCTTCCATATGGAGATGCTACAAGGTAAGTGCATTTAATTTCTAGTTGTTTTCCAGTCTTCCTTGGGTGTATCTTGGGCTACAAAGAACCCCAAAGTTTCCCGGTTCCTCCCAACTAGGGGTGGTATTCAGCAGGTTCTTACCAGTTCTGGAGAACTGGTAGCGGAAATTTTGAGTAGTTTGGAGAACCGGTAAATACCACTTCTGGCTGGCCTCGCCCCCATCTCTTCTCTGCCTCCGGAGTCCCAACTGATCAGGAGGGAATGGGGATTTTGCAGTAACCTTCCTCTGGAGTGGAGAAAGAATGAGATTATACCGTATCCTTCCCCTGCCACACCCACCAAGCCACGCTCACAGAACCGGTAGTAAAAAAAATTGAATCACACCACTGGTTCACACCCTGGCCTACAATCAGTATATATCACTGTTATTGATGCGGCCATATCTGGTTCGAATATCAGAGGCATTTAGGGGGGCTCATCATTCTAAAGCAGTGGGGCTGTTTTTTTTCAAAATTGGTCACTTGTAACAGTGTGGACTTCGATTCCCAGAATTCCCCAGCCAACTGCCTAGAGGAATCTGGGAGTTGAAGTCCACAGATCTTAAAACATGGTGGTTGGGGAGGGAATGGGGATTTTTACAGTATCCTTCCCCTGCCACACCCACCCAGCCACACCCACCAAACCACACCCACAGAGCCAGTAGTAAAAAAAAAATTAAATCCCACCACTGCCACTGTTCCTACCAACTCTTACAGGAGAACAACTGTGTTTCTAAAAGTTGGCCAACACAAACATGGAATAATTAGGGATGTTCGTTGCCAGCCACTATCCACTTTCCCCTTATAGTACTAAATAATTACCCACTTGGTGTGGTTATCAAGTTCACTAATTACCCACAGAAATGGGGATCAGGTGTTAACGGCCTGAGACGTATCCTCCCAAAGAGCTGGTAAAGCTGAAGAGAGTGGTGGTTTTAAACCAAAGTTGAGGAACATGTCTGATGTGTATCAGTATTTTATCTCTCTGGGGCAGCCTTTCCTCAACTTTGGCCACTTGAAGACGTGTGGACTTCAATTCCCAGAATTCCCCAACCAGCAGAGCACCTCTTCATTCTGGGAGTTGAAGTCCACAAGTCTTAAAAGTTGCCAAGAATGGACAGCCCTGCTTTAAAGCTCATTTAACTCAAGCTTGGCTCCTGCTGATACAGACATGTTCGGCTGTTGACTTCTTCCAATATCTTTTCAGCTCCTGGGTTTCCTGGTGGTCTCGCGTGCAAAGACCAAACTGGTCCTCCTTAGCTTTTGAAGACCAACCAAAGTCAGTGAGATGCTGCCACCTAGCTGGTCCATCTGAGCTAACTAGGCTCAAAGGAATCGATGATGTCTACATGGGGAAAGACTTTCAGAGGAGATGACCATCTGTGATGGTTGCTAGCCAAGGAGTCTGGAGTAAGTGATCTAGCATAACCCAACTGGCATTAAAACAGAGAGACAGAGGCTACCAACGTAGCTAGGACAGTTTTGATATACGCACTGTAGACCAGGAGATTCCAAGCCATAGCTTGTCATGGGTTTGAATCAGGGGTGAAATCCAACAGGTTCTGACAGGTTCTGGAGAACCGGTAGCGGAAATTTTGAGTAGTTCAGAGAACCGGCAAATGCTACCTCTGGTTGGTCCCGCCCCCATCTATTCTCTGCCTCCTGAGTCCCAGCTGATCAGGAGGGAATGGAGATTTTACAGTATCCTTCCCCTGCCACACTCACCAAGCCACATCCACCAAGCCACACCAAACCCACCAAGCCACTCCACAAAACTGGTAATTAAAAATGTGAATTTTGCCACTGGTTTGAATAATCACCAATTATTGTGTCTAAGGGACACGCCCTAATGACTCAAACTTCACATTTTCGGCAGCATCTCTGGCTTGAGTTAGTCCTCCACATCCTGACCTCACTCCAGAGACTTTTAGTTGTATGGATGGATGTGTACAGGGGAAACTCACTACTATATCCCTCGCCGAAGCCTACCTCTCTCGGTAATGTTTGTCCTATTTTATCTTTGTGGAGCTTCCCTACAAGCTCATCCTGTTGTAGATCATGGTTGATAACCTCTAGCCATCATCAAAAACCAAACTTTGATGGGTTGATGGGTTCTTTAGGTGGCCTTTCTCAGCCCTATGCTTCAGGAGTATCCTAAAGGTAAAGGTTCCCCTTGCACATATGTGCTAGTCGTTCCCAACTCTAGGGGGCAGAGCTCATCCCTGTTTCAAAGCCGAAGAGCCAGTGCTGTCCGAAGACGTCTCCGTGGTCATGTGGCTGGCATGACTAAACACCAAAGGCGCAAGGAAGGCTGTTTCCTTCCCACCAAAGGTGGTCCCTATTTTTCTACTTGCATTTTTTAGGTGCTTTCGAACTGCTAGGTTGGCAGAAGCCGGGACAAGTCACGGGAGCTCACTCCATTACGCAGTGCTCACTCCATTACGCAGGGATTCGAACCGCCGAACTGCCCGCCTTTCGATTGACAAGCTCAGTGTCTTAGCCACTGACCCACCATGTCCCTGGGGTGACACGCTGTATCCTAAGATATATTAGGAGACCTGTGGTATCCTAAGGTGTACTGCAACTAATCTCCTCATCCTCTTGTTTCTTCAGCAATAACTTATTACATATATATACATGGGTTATATATATATATGGGTTATATACAAGTGTCAGCTTCTCATCCTAACCTCTTTACTACTTTGATTGGCTGATCAGCGAAGAATCAATGGGGATGGACCAGATGTTTGTGTGTGTATGAGGAATCTGTTTGCAAAATCAGCAAATCGATCACATTTTGTTTATTTATACATGTATTTTATTTATTTGACACAAGCACACTTTTTTGAACCGCCCATCTCCCTCCAAGGCAGGCGTTGAAATAAAACGTCCAAACATCAAACAGCCTGTAAAAAATTGAAATGCTTAAATTAAAAAAAAAATTGGAGGAAACAATAAAAAATTGAGGAATCATTAAAACCTATTAAAAAATCCAGAATTCTTTGGATGTCTTAAAAAAAATATCTTCCCATATGACTTGCATGGGATTTCCTTAAAAGTCAAGTCATTTTCTGGATGG
This sequence comes from Rhabdophis nuchalis, assembly GCA_039707465.1. Taxonomy (NCBI): domain Eukaryota; kingdom Metazoa; phylum Chordata; class Lepidosauria; order Squamata; family Natricidae; genus Rhabdophis; species Rhabdophis nuchalis. The sequence continues at coordinate 4,831,116 of CM077653.1, read as the reverse complement.
GTGAATTTACTCTTGCAAATCTAGCAGGTACCAGGCACAAGGAAAGGGGAGGGGAGGATGGAGAGAATGAGAGAAGGGCAAGGTGTGTATGTATATGTGTGAATGATGTTGCTCATTCTCCGGCTTCTAACGGAGCGCAATCCAGGAGGGCGGGAGGTGGGTGGAAGGGATGGGTGAGGTCAGTGGAGCTGAAAGGGAAGGGAAGCAAGAAAAAAAATGTATTCAATAACAGCTGGGCGCTTTCCAACTTTTCGGCTGGCGAGGCTCCACATCCATTGACTGAAATTCTCCTCCCTTTTTATTTTTTAATGATTTGGGGTTTTGGGGGGAAACCGAACTTGGAATGTTTGGTATGTGCCAAAGCAGAGAGGGGCGTAGGTCCCGGATGATGATGATGATGATGATGATGATGATGATGATGATGATGATGATGATGATGATGATGATGATTAGTATGGATGGGTGGTCACGCAGTCAAGCCAGATGTTCAGGCTGGATTGGGTCTTTGTAACCCACCTACAGCGTCCTTTCCTAAAAGAACCTGGGCTAGGCAGATGTCATTAGGGTTTGTCGGCCAGATGTTGAGGTGGCCTTTGGCATCTCGATCCACCTTCCCCAGCCCTTCCCAACCCCCGGGGCTAGACAGATGTTGTGTATTATATGAGCGGGGGGGGGGGTTGTCACCCAGTCAGCCAGATGTTTTAGAAAGGATTTGGCATTTCTGCCCAACTCTCAAGCTTTCTGCCCACCTCAAGATATGAGGACGGCGGGCAGATGTTATTTTGCTGGCGTTAAAGGCGGCATCGCAAGGAGACAAGCCTGTGGAATCCTAATGAGCGCCGTTACACCGACCAGCTCCTCGTGGTCGCAGGCGTCCCTCCCCGTCGGACCAGCAGCAGAAGCGCGATCTTGGCTTCACCCTCGCCCGCCGGCTCCACGGAGTAGATACTCCTCCTCCTCCTCCTCCTCCTCCTCCTCTTCCCTCCCCCCCCCCTTTTAGCAAGCCGAGTAAAAGCTTTTCCAAGTATCCGCCGCGGTCCCGCTACCGACAGGAAGATGTAGCTGCAACCTGCTCAGCGAGGCAGCCAGAGGGAAGGGAAGGCGCAGCCCCAGCCTCCGCCAGAGGAAGTCGGACGCGGCGGCGGCGGCGAGCGAGAGGCGCCCGCGCCATCCCCGGGAGATGTGAGAGAACGCGGGGCGAGTTGGGCTGGGGGGGAGTGGGCGTGCGTGTGAACCGTCGCGGGGTAAGGAGCCTAGAGGTGGGAGCGCGTGTGGCTGGGGGGCTGTTTTGGCAGGAGAGGGGGGGAGGGCGCGCGCACGGGGGGGGAGAGGGCGGGGGCAGGGAGCGCGCAAGAGCCACTCAAGTGGAGCGGGGGGGGGGGGAAGGAAAGGGTGTGGGTGGGCAGGAGAAGTGCCCGCGTTTGGTCGTCGGGATGCGGGCACGCGAGGCTGGTGCGCGCTCCCGCCTGCCTGTTTATGTGCCTGGGGAGGTGGGTTGAGTAGCGGGGGGGGGGGGGAGTGGTGGAAGTAGGGGGAGAGAGAGACACAGAGAGAGAGAGAGACAGACAGAGAGACAGGAAGAGACAGACAGAGAGAGACGGGGGGAGAGAGAGAGAGACGGGGGGGAGAGAGAGAGAGAAAGAGAGAGAAGGAGGAAATGGACGGAAGAGAAAGAAAGGGGGCGGTGTAAGTCTGCGGCATTTCCAACTGGCTGCTCCTGAGCCCAGCTCCTCTCGCGCTGCCCGGGTGGGTTGCATTTACAGGACGCGCGCGCTCACAACCCCCCCCCCCCATGCATTAGAGACCTATTATATCCGATACACGCGCCTCCGGGGCTTGGGTGTGTGTGTGTGTGGACACCCACACCCGTCCAAAGTCAGCCCCGCTTCCATATTCTCCAGCCCAGGCCCGTCTAAGTCTCTTCTTTCAGCCCCGCCGCTCGCTTTCTCCCGCCGGCCTTCCCTCCTTTCTCCCCACCCACCCACCCACCCCCAAAAAAGCGAAAGCGCGGAGAGGTGTGGAAGGGAGGAAAGGAGGGGGGGCGAGGGACTGAAGGAGCTGGAGAAGAGACCCGGAGGGGTTGGAGGGAGGAGAGAGAGGGAGGAGAGGCGAGTCTTATAAATTAACGGCGCCGGTGTGTGGCTGGTCCAGGAAGAAAGAAGGCGGGGGGGGGGGGCTGTAAGGGGGGGGGAGGGAACCGGCGAAGAAAAGAATGGGAAAGCTAAGCAGGGAGAAATAAGCCTGGCGGGGGAGAGGAGGGAAGAGGTACTGATGAGAGGGAGGGGGGCGTCTCAAGGGGGCGACCTGCGAAAAGGTGAGCTAGAAAGGGGGCGTTTTCCCCACCCAGCCGCCCGCTTCTTCTTCTCCTCCTCCTCCTCCTCCTCCTTTTCTTCCCCTCCTTCCTCCCAGTCTTTCTTTCCCGCCTTTGAAGTGGTTTTAGAACGTTCGGGAGTTTATGTTTGTTTAGAACGTTGGCAGGGAAAGTGACAGCGCGCGGGGGGGGGGGCGGAGGGAGGGGGCGACTGTAAAGTTTTGCCCGCCGAGACAGCCTCGCGCTTGCTGCTAAACGAAACCGGGTTGGGGGGGGGGGGTTGGTCTGGGTGGGGGGGGGGTGAAAAAGAGAGGTGGGCAGAGATTTCTGGGGTCGGGGAAGCCTCCGCAGCTCTCTCCCCTCCCCCCTCCAGCTACCAAGTTCACCGCCTTATGAATTTTCACCTCCTCCCGCGGCGAATAATTAACGGGACGGCTCCCAGATATTTTTAATTGTATTTATTTGGAGGGGGGGGGAGAGAAAGAAGGAAGGAAGAAGAGGGGGAATAGAAGGAGAGAGAAGGAAGGTAGGAAGAAGTGGGGGAATAGAAGGAGAGAGAAAGAAGAAAGGAAGAAGAGGGGGAATAGAAGGAAAGAGGGAGAATAGGAGAGAAAGATGGAGGGAAGAAGGGGAATACGAGAGAAAGAAGAAGAGGGGGAATAGAAGGAAAGAGAAAAAAAAGGAAGGACGAAGAGGGAGAATAGAAGGAAAGAGGGAGAATAGAAGAGAGAGAAAGGAGGAAGAATAGAAGGAGACAGAAAAAAGAAACAGGCGGAATAGGAGGGGAGAGAAAGAAGGAGGGGGGAAGAGGTGGAATAGAAGGAAAACTTATTCTATTTGAATCCTGGATCCGGGTGTCGGGGAAAGGGGTGGGCTGCCTGGGGGTCGTCGGGGAGAGGACGGCGTTGTCCCCGAGTGGCGGCGGCGGCGGCGGCGATGTCTGCGAGATCAAAGCCATTTGCGGGTCGGTTGGCGGCGCGAGAAATCTTTACTTTCTTTCCCCTGGGGAGGAGGCCGTTTTGCAAAATTGTCCAAAAAGCGAGACGCGAGGCTTAAAAACCTTTCCGCCTTTAGGAACCGTTGCAGTCTGCGTTTACAACCAGTTAGAGATGCATGGGGGATTTTGGAGGGGGGGGGGAGGCGAAAGAAAGATAGGTCTTCTCCTTTCTGTCCCTCCCCCTCCCCTCCCCCCCCCTACCCTCCCCTCCGCCGCAGCCTGTTGCCACCTCGCTTTTGCAGACTTGCAAGGTGGCCGTCCGTTTCGGTCTTTCTCCTCCTCCTCCTCCTCCTCCTCTGTACTCCCCAACCCCTCTCGGGATGTTGGGGGGGGGGGGAGAGGGAGGGAGAGAGATCTGGAGGGGGCTGCACCAGCTCTCCCCCCACCCTGCGACCCTGCAATTCCCTTTCCCTTCCATCCTCAGACTGCCGGAGTAGCTGCGAAAGTGGCCTTGATTTTTAACTCCGGAGGGCGGGCCAAGGATGGGAAAGAAGTGGGGGAGAAAAAGAGGGGAGCAGATTTTATATCTGTGTGCGCGCATGGATAGCGTTACGGGTTCATTATTATTATTATTATTATTATTATTATTATTATTATTATTATTATTATTATTATTATTATTATTATTATTATTATTATTATTATTATTATTATTATTATTATTATCCGCGGCGGCCCTTTGCAACTTACCAGCGGCCGGCCGGGCAAGAGGAGCGTAGCTCTTAAGTTTTCCTGCCCTCCAAATAGAAGCGATGGGGCAGAGGGGTCTTTGGAAAAAAACCGGGGGTGGGTGGGGGTCGCGTCGCGTCTGAAGCTTGGGGGGGGGGGGGAAAGCCCCACCGCTGCTCTTCCTTCCTACCAACGCGCAGCCCGCCCTCCTGCCCGTCGCTTTCCAAATTTGGCTCCGCTTTTTTTGGGAGGGGGGAAAGACTGGACTTTTCGCCACCGCTGGAGGAGGGTGAGTGCCAAACTAATGTTTTTCCAACCCCTTCCGACGCTTTCGAGATGCCTATAATTTTTCCCCCCTCTCCTCCCCACCCCAGATATAACTTTCCCCAAAAAAGGGGGGAGGAATGAGGGTGGTGGGTGTGTAGGTCTGTCTATTTCCCCTTTGGCTGCGTTCTCTTTCGGTTTTTCTCCCAGGTGTAAAGTAAAAAAAGAGTGAGTAAGGGCTGTAGAACTGGTCTGCTTTGGCTCCAGCGGAACAGTGGCAAAATGTTCCCTCGCGCTAAATTACAATATTATATGTCGATTGTGGGTCGAGACATGGACGGCACCCAAAGATCCGTGGTGAGGCTCAGAAATCTATTTTCTCCCTGTCGTTTTCCACCCACCTGGAAACAGAACGGTTCGCCTTGCTATTTTCGAATCTCCTTTATGATTTGGAAATCTTGATGAAGATTCCTAATCTTTTTTTTTTTTTCCCCGCTTTGAGATTTTATTTTTGTTCCGTTCCTGGCTTCCTCAGCCTTTGGGTGGATGGGTGGAAGAAGGACGGACGGACGGACGGACGGACGGACGGACAGACAGACAGACAGACAGATACTGTAGATAGATAGATAGATAGATAGATAGATAGATAGATAGATAGATAGATAGATAGATAGATAGATAGATGATGGATA